>JAMZAV010005704.1:0-78595 GCA_024449915.1 Sweltsa coloradensis
TATGTTTTTTTTTTTTCCCCCAAACCAAGTTTGGTTTTTTTTTTTCTTTTTCTTTTTTTTTTCCAATTTTTTTGGCTAGTTTTAGTCAGTTAAAAATTTCAGTTTGTCAATTTGTAAATTACTTTTGAGTTTTTTAGTTTTAGTTTTTTTAAATTTGTCAGTTTGTCTTTTGTCATTTTTTCTTTTTCACAGTTTGACATTTGCATTTTGTCAGTTTGTCAATTACATTTTTCAGTCAGACTGAGAAACCTCTTTCACCCCCCTACCGGGGCGGGTTCTGACCAACGGGCCCTTCTTCCCCTATCCCTATGTAGAGTGGGCATTATGCCCAAAACACTTGACCGCCCTTTTGTAAAGAAAAATTTTTAGAAAATAAAGCTTGCCCCTTCTGGGGCCCAAATTTTTTTTGTATTTTTTTGGTACAATTAAATAAAACTAGAAAAGCAAAGTCCCCCGCGTTGATGGATGGCTTTTTAAAATTTTGTTTGCATGGGATATCTTTATTTGGGGGATTCTTTGTTTGCTGCCTACCCCAGTAGTGTTTGTTGTAAAGTTTCTTTTTTTTACTGTAAATTTGGGGTATTATTTACCGAAAAAAAAACTTAATTAAAAGTTTTATTTCTATAGATTCTGGCTAACTATTTAAACTTTTTTTTTTAAAAAGGGTATACTCCCCATAACCTTAATGTCCATTTTAAAATTTGAACATTGTGCCCCACCATTTGGTCAAAATTTGGCCCAAATGAAATATCGCACAAAAATAAAAAAACTTATATTAAAAGCTTTATTTTATGGATTCTGGCTAACTTTTCAACTTTTTTTTCAAAAGGTACTCATCACCATAACCTTTTAAGCCCATGTAAAATATGAACGTTGTCCCCAAACCCCGTTTGGTAAATTTTCCAAATGTCACGAAAAATTCGCACCAAAAATCAAAAAAAATCGTAAAATACGTATTTTGAGAAAATTTCTTCGATTTTCCCCAAAAAACAAAACCCCTCTAAGTTCAGAGTTTCAAAGGGCCCTGTAAAATTTTTCCCAAAAAGAGCGGATATGCCGTTTCCCCGGTAGAGAGTTAACAAACGACAAAAAAAAAAAAAAAAAACAAAAACAAAAAAAAACCCGAGCAAAATTTTTTTTGGGGGCCCCGTAAAAATTAAAGTCTTCGTTTCGCCTCCAAAAATTTTAAAATATCCGAAAAACAATTATGAAAAGGAAACCCTTAACATTTGGATAAGATCAAAAAAAAAACTCTTACCCAACTTCAGTCAGGTTTTCCCTTTTAAGGTCTCGAACTGTGATCTCCTGTTTTAAAGGGCCCCACACGCTACGCCTCAGCCGATGTCTGTCTCTCCGTCTGTACGTCGAGCATTTGCTTATCACTTGCCCAAAGAGCATGGCTCTGCAAACCCGTAAAAGGGCGTTTCAAAAAAAAAGTCCCCCTCAAAAAACATCAGCAGAAAGAGGGGATTATATTTCCCCCCCCCCCGAAAATGGGCGAGTCTTCAATCGTCATGGGGGACCCCCCCCCCCCTTTCATTGAGACCACCCCCGACGATGACAATGACTCAAGATGATGAAAAAGACGAGGAAAACCCGACGGTTTTCCCCTTTTTCCCCCCCTTCCCTTGGCTGGTTCGACTAGCATCCCCCCCCCCCCCCCCCTAGGCTTGAGGGGTGAATAATTATGACCTAACGGTGACGCCCTTAATAAAAAACAAACTAAAGCACTAATTTAAGGTTTGTCTTATGGAAAAAAAACATTCATGGCGAAAAATTAAACCTTAACTTAATTTGGGTCCGTAAACTTGTCCCCCCCACCAAAACATTTCGCTCAAAAACAGTTCATAATTTTGCACCAATTATGCACCTTTTTGCCCCCAAAAGCCCCAAAATTTTGCACCCCAATACTTTCGGAGATCGGCCATTTCAAAAAGGGGGGGCTAATTTTACGCTGACCCCCCTTATCAAATTTTTCGATTTAAAACCAAATCAAAATTTTGCCCCAAATTATGCACCATTTTGCCACCCAATCCCAAATTTTGCACCCCAAAATTTTGGAGTAGGGCCGTTTCAAATGGGGGGGGCTAAGTTTACGTACCTTCAAATAAAATTTCAACTAAAACTATTGCATAATTTTGCACCAATTATGCCCCCATTTGCACCCAAGTCCCGAATGTTGCACCCTATACTTTCGGAGAACGGCAATTTCAAAAAGGGGGGCTAATTTTACGCTGACCCCCCCCTTATGCAAATTTCGACTCAAAACCAAGGCAAAATTTTACACCAATTATGCACCATTTTGCACCCAAGTCCCAAATTGTGCACCCCAATACTTTGGGAATAGGGTCATTTAAAAAGGGGGGGGGCAAAGTTTACGCTGCCCCCCCCTTATGCGAATTTCGACTCAAAACCAAGTGCATAATTTTGCCCAAATTATGCACCTTTTTGCCCCCAACCCCAAATTTTGCACCCCAATACTTTGGGAGATACGGCGTTTAAAAAAAAGTGGGGGCAAAGTTTACGCTACCCCCCTAATGCGAATTTCAATAAAAACTAGTGCAAAATTTTCACCAATTATGCCCCATTTGCACCCAAGTCCCGAATTTTCCCCCTTTATATTTTCGGAGATACACCCAATTCAAAAAGGGGGGGTATGTTTACGCTGACCCCCCCTTAGGAATTTCGACTAAAAACCCAAAGTGCATAATTTGCCCCAAATTTATGCACCTTTTTGCACCCAATCCCGAATTTTGCCCCCCAATATTTTCGGAGATAGGGCCTTTCAAAAAGGGGGGGCTAAGTTTAGCTACCCCCTAATGCAAATTTCAACTCAAAACTAGGCATAATTTGCACCAAATATGCACCTTTTGCACCCAAGCCCAAATTTTTGCACCCTTATACTTTCAAATACGGAAATTTAAAAAAGGGGGGGTAAGTTTACGCTACCCCCCTTTGCGTTTTCGACTCAAAACCAAGTGCAAATTTTTGCACCAATTTGCACCATTTTGAAACCCAAGTCCCGAATTTTGCACCCCAATACTTTGGGAGATACGGCCATTTAAAAAAGGGGGGGCTAAGTTTCGCTCCCCCCCTTTATGCGAATTTTCGACTAAAACCCAAGTGCATAATTTTGCCCCAAATTTAGCCCTTTTTGCACCCAAGCCCCAAAATATTGCCCCCCAAATATTTCGGAGATAGGGCCCTTTTCAAAAAGGGGGGCTTGTTTCGCTACCCTCCTAATGCGAATTTAACTCAAAACTTGTGCATAATTTTGCACATTATGCACCTTTTTGCACCCAAACCCCCAAATTTTGCACCCAATACTTTGGGGGAGATACGGCCTTTTAAAAAAGGGGGGGGCTAAGTTTGGGCCTTTAATTTGGCTCCCCCAAATGGAATCTCAAAACCGAAAATAGTCTCATTTTTTTGCACTATTTTTGCACTTTTTTGCACCCAAATCTAGATTTTTGCACCCCCACCAATTCCCAGCTTTTGCATTAAAATTGGGGGAGCCAAGTTTATGTTTTTTTAAAAATCATTTTGGAGAAGGGGGACCGGGCTCTAAAAAAGCAGCTAATTAGCACTTTTAAAAGAAAAAGCCCTGTTTTTTGTATCCTAAATGTCAATCTACAGGGGGTGAAATATGGAAAAAATTAAACAACAAAAAGAATTCGTTTTCCAAAGTAAAGAAGAAAACGTTTTAAAAAGATGAAACGGAATAAAAAAAACAGGGCTTTTAATAAGCTCTATAAATGCTCTCTCAAATACCCAGTGCTGTTTTTTTCACCCCAAAACTATGAATCTACAGGGGGTGAAATTGAAACAAAAAAACAAATAATAATTCGAAATAAAAAGAAGGAACTTTTTATTAAAATATGTTAGTCTGTAACAAAGAAAAAATTTAGGTCTTAATAAGTGCAATTAAAGCACTTCAAATGCCAAATGCCTTTTTTGCCCCCCAAAAACATAAAATCTAAGTGAGGTGAAAATAAAAAAATAAAAAATATTATTTCGAAATCCAAAAAAAGTATCGTTAAAAAAAATGTATCAAATCAAAATTAATAGGCTCAAACTTGCTGTGAAAATACACCTCAAATAACCAAGTTTTTGTTTTTTTGACCCCTAAACAAAAAATCTGCAGGAGGTGATTTTAAGAATAAAAAAAACCAATAATATTTCGAAATCCAAAGAGAACTTTTATCAAAATCATGGTCAGAAGTAAAATAACTATGCAAAAACTGCTATTAAAGCACTCTAAAATTTGCAAATGCTGTTTTTTTGCCCCCCCTAAACTTAGAATCTACAGTGAGGTGAAATAAGAAATAAATAAAAAAATAATATTTCAAAATAAAAATAAAGTATCGTTTATAAAAATCATGTATCAGAATAAAATTTACTAGGCTCAAAAGAGCGCTTTTAATACTCTTACAAAACAATGCTGATTTTTGTACCCCAAAAACTATAGAATCTGCGTGGGTGAAATAAGAAAAATAAACAAATAATTTTCAAAATCCAATAAAGTATCGTTTATCAAATATTTATCAGAAGTCAAAATTATGGGCTCAAATGAGCTGCTATTAATACTCTCACAAATTACAAGTGCGTTTTTTTGCCCCCCTAAACTTAGAATCTGCAGTGAGGTGAAATAAGAAATAAATAAAAATAATTTTCAAAATCCAAAAAAAGTATCGTTTATCAAAATCAGTATCAGAATCAAATTTGTAAGCTCCAAATAAGTTGCAAAAAATACCAATCAAATAACTATAAGTGGGTTTTTTGCCCCCTAAACAAGAATCTACAGTGAGGTGAAATAAGAAATAAAAAAACAAAAAATGTTTCGAAATTCAAAAAGCATTTTTATCAAATCATGTACAAAAGTCAAAACTACTGGGCCCTTAAATTTGGCTATAAAACTCTCAAAAAATTATCAAGTGATGATTTTTGCCCCCCTTAACTATAGAATTACAGTGAGGTGAAATAAAAATTAATAAACAAATAATATTTCGAAATCCAAATAAAGAATCGTTTATCAATATCAGTATCAGAAGGCAAAATTACTAGGCTCTAAATTAGTTCTATAAATACTCTCAATTTTTCCAAATGCTGTTTTTTGCACCCCTAAACAAAAGAATTCAGTGAGATTAATAAGAAATAAAAAAAAAAAATAATATTTAAATCCAAATAAAGTATCGTTATCAAAATCATGTATCAAAAGTCAAAATTACGAGGCTCAAATAAGTGCTTTTAATATCTCACAAAATAAAGGCTGATTTTTGCCCCCGAAACTATAGAATCTCAGTGAGGTAAAAAAAAATAAAATGAACAAATAATATTTCAAAACCAAATAAAAAATCGTTTATCAAAATCATGTATCAGAAGTCAAAATTACTACTCAATTTTACTCTTTTAATACTCTCACAAACTATCAAGTGCTGTTTTTGCACCCCAAAACTTAGAATCGCAGTGAGGGAAATAAGAAATAAATAAACAAATAAATTTCGAAATCCAAATAAAGTGTCGTTTATCATTATCATGTATCAGAAGTCAAAATTTTTTTTTTGTAGCCTAAATTGCTGCTATTAATTTTTCTCTCAAAAACCCAAGGCTGTTTTTTGCCCCCTAAACTATAGAATCCCAGTGAGGGAAAAAGAAAAAATTTTAAACAAAAATATTTGAAATTCAAAAAAGCTCGTTTTTTAAAAATCAGTATCAGAAGTAAAAATTTACTAGCTCAAATTTAGTGCTATAAATATCTCAAAATTATCAATTGATGTTTTTGGCACCCCTTAACTATGAATCACAGTGAGGTAAACGACGACGACGACGTGAGAAACTGGGGCGTTCAACCGGTTGGTCATTTGCGCCGCCTGTTTTTAGAAAATTGACTAATGATTTAATGGTGTGTTTGATTATTACTTTTATTTTTATTAAAATTTACAATCACAATTTTTTATTATTACTAATTATTATATTACTATTAACTATTTTTATTTTTATTTTTATTTATTTGCAAATTATTATTATTATTATTATTATTATCATGTTTTTTTTATGATGATTTTATTATTATTTTTATTATTATTTTTTTATTATTTAAGAGTTTTCAAAGTGTATAAGTAAAAAAAGAAATAATGAGACAAATAAGAAAAAATAAACAAATAATTTTTCGAAATTCATATAAACATCTTTTATCAAAATCATGTATCAGAAGTAAAAATTGCGGCTTTTAAATTAGCTGCTGTTAATACCTCTAAAATTTATCAAGTGTGTTTTTTGCACCCCAAAAATACGAATCTGCAGTGAGGTGAAAAAAGAAATAAATAAACAAATAATATTTCGAAATCCAAATAAAGAATCGTTTTTCAAAATCATGTATCAAATCAAAATCACTAGGTCAAATTTAGTGCATTAATACTCTCAAAAATTACCCAAATGTGACGAAAATATCGCCTAAAAATCGAAAAAAAATCGTGGAAGTAGGGTTTTCGTAGAAATATTTTTTCGATTGTACCCAAAAACGTGGCAGTCTAAGTTCAGAAAAAACGAAGGTCCCCTCCTTTTTTATAAAGACGATATGCCGTTTCCCCGAAATCGTGCAAAAAAACAGAAAAAAAAACAAAAAAAAAAAAAAAATGGAGCAAAAATTTTTTGAGGGGTCAGTGAAATGAAGTTTTCGCTTCGCTCGCTACGCTCTCCAATATAACACTTGCCGCCCCGCGGGGGGGGGGTTGACGTGGGTGGTTTATGGACGTATCAATTAATGCCAAGGGGAAATTCGAGACGACGAGTGGTGATACATGACGATTAAGGACGATAAAAAAAAACCATGCCTTAGGGGGTACGAACCCAAATCCCGTAGAGCGTTTATCGGTCAAGTTTGAATATAGCACTTTTAAACCCTAAAAATTTTTGGGGACAAAACCGTGATATCTTTCCCTTTCCAGTTAACTTTATTTTCGTTTCTTTCCCCGGGCACTATTCACAATTACCTGAATGCAAATGCAAGATAATTTGAACGTTGCACAAAAACCAAAACCTTTGTGCGATTTTTACATTGCATTATTAAAATGGAGGCCTACTTTAGTAATAAAAAATTGACTGTGAAATTACACGTGATAATTCGAAGGAGTTTTTTTTCCCAAACCAAAATTAAGAGTTCTCAGGTTTTTTCCCAGAGTCTTGATCTTAAAATCCCTTATTATGGGGTTTTGAATTTATTTTACTTTTTACTTATGAAGACTGGGTGACCCCTCAAAAATTTAAAAAAAAAATTGGCTTGTTGTGAAGGTTGTTTGTAATATAAAATAGCGCAATGGGGTTTTTGCGAAGCACCCTAGCTGACACACAAGCCATTGTATTTTTTTTTGGGGAATGTTTTTATTATTTTTTTGGAATTGAGAGAAAAATTGATCGATATAAAATATTCTTTTGAGCGAAAGATTTTTTGGAGAGCGAAAACGACGAAGCAAAGATTTAAATTTCACTACCGGAAAAAAAAACCCTTTTTTTTTTCTGTTTTTGGCTGTTTGTTAAACTTTCCGGCAAAACCCGATACCCAATTGCGTTTAAAATTTTCGGGAAAACCCTTTTAAAATTTCCAAACTTAGAACTCCCCCGAGGAAAAATAAATCGAAAATTTTTTTTCAAAAAAAACGCATTTTTAAACGTTTTTTTTTTTCAATTTTACAACTTTTTTCGGCTTATAACACATACATGCTTTTCGATTGTTAATATTGTTTCACTTTCCCTTATTTATGAATTGTTTAATTCGTGTAAAAAATTGAGCGTTATAAAAAATTTTTTTTCATAAAAATCGAATTTTACGTTTTAAAAAAAAAATTAACAATCCTTCGACCTTTAAACCTAATGTTTTATTTGATTGTGATGTTTTTTTCAACACCTTCTTTTTTTAAATTTAAAAAAAATTTTTGTAAAATTTTGAGCACAATCAAAAATTTGTTTTTTATAATAATCGCAATTTAACGTTTTTTTTCCAAATTTTTTGTGTGTTTGTTACACGATTCCGGGCTTAATCGCTTAATTGCGAAAAATTTTTGGAACTTCAAAATCCTAAACTTAGAAGCCCGTTCACCTTTTGTAAACGGTGATTTTGGAGCCGTCCTAGCAACAAAGACATAAAAATTTTGAGTTGTCTGAAACGGCCTTGTTGATTCTGGCTTGATTCGGGGTGTTCGCACTGTCCTACCACTGATTTCTATATTTCCTATTAAAAATATCGATCTTTGGTTGGTTTTCGCTCACCGTGATTGCGGGGGCCCCGCATGGTTGGCTTGGTCGTTTGATTTAAAATCTCCCACTGAAAATCATTATAAACTGAGTGGGTATAGACCTAAATAAAAATTTTTTATTTATTATTTTTGAGCGCCATCGAAAAATTATTCTTTTTGAAAATTGCAATTTTTAAAATTTTTTTTATTTTAAAAAAAAAAGTAACTTAAACACCCATATGCTTTATCCGATTGTAATTATTTTGCACAGAACCCTTAAATTTTAAAGAATTAATCTATTGTGTGAATTTGAGCCCAATCAAGAAAAATTTTTTTTCTTGAAAACACAATTTTACGCTTTTTTCGTTTTAAAAAACATTTCTTTGACTTAACACCTACATCTTCATCCCACTATAATAATTTTTTCACAAATCCTTAATTTTAAAAACATATTCTTGGAAAATTTTTAGCGAAATCGTCATATCACATGGGAGCTAATGCACCAAAAACGCTCATCCAACAAAAGCCCAGAAAAGCGTTTTCGAAACTTTAGTAATTTTAAAAGTATCACTAAATTCTCTGACATTGTATATGGCTGATAAGAATGGGGAAATAATTTGTAAATTGTATAGAGCCTTAGTATTTTATCGCCTTTGAGTCTCCATAAGGGGCGAAATTGTTTTTTAGATCGAACATTTGATTAGTTTTTTTTCACTTTTATTTTTCCCACTCAACTAAAGAATATTTATTATGAAATAAGTATAATAATAAAAATTTTGTTTCTTCTCCTATGCTGCTCATCTGAATAGACAGAGAAAATGAATATATTTTCTATTTTCTTTATTACACAATATTATTGTGTAGAAAGGACCAAAATAAAAAAAAACAAAAATGCAGGATTTTTTACTCGTTGTAAAATCTTTTAAGTATGTGCAAGGGAGAATTGTTCGTTAGGGCAGCAGCATATTTAAACCGGGGGACTAAATCGCCCAATGGAAGAAGGGAAAATCCTTGCGAGAATTTTTTAAAATTATATTATAATGATTAAAGACGGGTAATGAATTTTCTTAAAGAAACAAACACACGTTTTTTTTTTCCCATTTAGGTAGTCGGGAAACAATCTGTCGGTGGGGAAAGTTTAAATTTAAAACAATTTTGAAAATTAAAAAATCCATCCGGGTTGTGGTTTTTGTTGGCAAATGCGCCTACCCAGAATGTGGGAAACTCGATTCGAACCCCGAAGGGGGTGGGTTTTTTAACTTTTTGAATTGTATTTAAAAAACAATTTCCGTATGTTTGACGATCTGTGTCGAGTATGTGAGTGACAATCCCCCCGTCAAAAAGATTTAACAATATAATTTAGAACAAAAATATGATTAACATTCCGGACTAATCATATTTTGAGGGTTTTTAAATTTTTGGGGTTTTTGATTGTTTGTGTTTTTGGTGATATTGAGACTCCCTTTACATTACAGATATTTTCTCGAATTATTTAAATTTTTTTTGGCACAAGTTTGTATTTGTACAGATTTAAGAAAATAATACTAGAGTAACAATTATTTTATATAAATGCATGGACACTTTTTTAGAAATGATTGATAGAATCGTCATTATATACTTTTTATGTAGCATGCGTGTAATTTTTATATATATGGTCTACACGCAGGGTGTCTAATTGCCACTAGTAATTCCCTTGGGGATTACTAGGTTAAACCTGCTTGGTGTACATAAAAAAGATATAATAAAAATGTTTTTTTAAAACATTAACCCCCTAATTTTGGTAGGAAATCCACAAAAAAACATCCTTACACAAATATTTTAATGTGAATTGCATTGACATAAGTGGTACGACATAATTAAAAAAACAAGGGTTTTATAAAAGGACAATTTTAAAATGATGATACAAACATAAAAAGAAAAAAAATAGACTACTTAGATCCGACAAAAGCAAAAACCCAAAATACAACTTTTTTCTCGAAAACGTTTTACAGAGAGCGAATAGTTTTCCCACCGTTTCGTGTTTTTTCGGGTATTAAGTTTTCCCCCACCCCAAACCCCCCCCCACCATTCCAAAAAAACCGAATATTAAAAAAAAAACATACATGTACCCATTCATACATACAGTACATGATGTATGTCAGGGCATGTACCGGAAATACCCCTTTTTCACCCCCAAATTTTTTTTTTTTGTTCCCCCCCTTTAATTTTTGTTAAAAAATTCCCTTATTGGGACGGCCAACTTAAAGGAAAACCCCCCCGGGGGGCTTCTTTCGAAAAAAAGTTTTGGGAAACATGTATTTTTTTAAATTTAAAAACACTTTTTTTTTTTTTTTTATTTAGAGAAAATATTTTTGGGGGTGATACTATCTTATATTAAAAACCCCCGTTAAGTGTCATTAATTTTGAGAAAAATGATTATTTACACCAAATGCACCATTTTGCCCCAACTGATTTTTTAAAAATTCCTCATTTGGGTCAATCGTGGGTACACCAAACAGACGATGATAGTGAATTTAATGAATATACCCCCGGATCATTCTGCTCAAAAAAATTTGGGGGAAGGGTAATTTTTTTTCCATTCGAAAACCCCTAATCTTCTTGACATACTGAGATCTTTGTAAAAGTTTTTTATTTAATAAAATTCCCGATGATTTTTTAAAATTTGCAGTCAGTGCAAAAAAAAATACATATTTTAAAAAAAACATTTTTACGGCCGAAGAATATTTTTTAATTACAATTTTTTCGTTACAACTAATTTTTTTGAAAATTAAAATATTTTGTAGTAAAAAACACTAAAAGAGTCTGTTTTTTGGGTGCAAAAAACAGGACTGGCAAATTTTTAAAAGAAATTTTTAACGCTAAAATTTTGAGCCAGTAATTTCAACTTTTGTTACAGTATTTTGATAAAAACCCTTCTTGGGATTTTGAAAATTATTTTTTAAATTTTTTTATGTTTCACATAACGTTGAATCTATAGTTAAGGGGGCAAAATCAGCACTTTGGTTTTTTGAGAGAAATTTTTTACTTCTTATACATATTTTGATAAAAGATACTTTATTTGGATTTCGAAAATTTTTGTTTTTTTATTTTTTATTTTACCCCCTGCGATTATAAAATTTAGGAGGCAAAAAAACAGCACTTTATAATTGTGAGAGTATTTAAAAGCAGCTAATTAAAAGCCTAGTAATTTTTCTTTTTAACATGATTTTTTATAAAACCCCCCATTCTTTTTTGGGTTTCGAAAAAATTATTTGTTTTTTATTTTTATTTTACCAAACTGTAGATTCTTAGAAAGGGGGCAAAAATCAGCACTTGGGAAATTGTGAGAGTATTTATAGCATAATTTAGGGGAGTAATTTTACTTCGAACATGATTTTATAAACGATACTTTTTTGGGTTTCGAAAAATTATTTTTTTTTTTTGTTTCTTTTTTACCTCACTGTAGATTCTATGGTTGAGGGGGCAAAAAACATAGAAAAATTTGTGAGAGTATTATAGCAGCTTTTTTAAGCCCTTTAATTTTGACTTTGAAATGATTTTGATAAACGTGTTTATTGAATTTTAAAAATTTTTGTTTATTTATTTTTTATTTCACCTCATGTGGATTCTATAGTTTAGGGGTGCAAAAACATCACTTGGTTATTTGAGAGAATATTTTAAATAGCTTTTTTGAGCTACAAAAATTTTACTTCTTATACATGATTTGATAAACGATACTTTTTGGATTTCGAAATATTATTTTTTCATTTTTTTCTTTTTTTACCTCACGCAGATTATATAGTTTTGGGGTGCAAAAATCAGCACTTGATAATTTTTGGGGAATTAATAGCAGCTCATTTAGAGCCCCGTAATTTTTACTTCTGATACTGATTTTGATAAACGATATTTATTTTGGGTTCCCAAATATTATTTGTTTATTTATTTCTTATTTCATTCCTGTAGATTCTATAGTTTTGGGGTGCAAAAATCAGCACTTAGTAAAATTTGAGAGTATTTATAGAAGCTAATTTGAGCCTAGTAAATTTTTACTTTTTGATAATGATATTGATAAACCAAATTTATTTGGATTTTTGAAAAATTATTTGTTTATTTTTTTCTTTTTCACCTCACTGTAGATTCTATAGTAAAGGGTACAAAAAAACATTTCTTTATAAATTTTGAGGTATTTTAGCAGCAAATTTAGAGCCCAGTAAATTTTTACTTCTGATACATGATTTTTATAACCGATACTTTATTTGGGGTTTCGAATTTGTTTATTTATTTTTTTTTTCACCCACTGCAGATTCTTAGTTTTGGGGTGCAAAAAAAAGCACTTGACAATTTTTGGGGGATTAATAGAGCTCATTTAGAGCCTATTTTTGATTCTGAACTGATTTTTATAAACGTACTTTTTTGGATTCGAAATATTATTTGTTTATTTATTTTTTATTTCACCTCACTGCGATTTTATAGTTTAGGGGTGCAAAAAAAAGCATTGCAATTGTGAGGTATAATAGCAGTCATTTAGAGCCTATAATTTGACTTTGATAAGATTTTTTAAAAAAATACTTTATTTGGATTTCGAAATATTATTTGTTTATTTATTCTTTTTTCACCTCACGTAGATTCTATAGTTTAGGGGGCAAAAAAAAAGCATTTTACAATTTGAAGTGCTTTAATAGCAGCTTATAGAAAAGTATTTGCTTTGACCCATGATTTTGATAACGTCCCTCATTTGGATTTTGAAATATTTTTGGGTTTAAATTTTTTTTACTCACCTCATGCAGATTCTATATTTAGGGGTCAAAAATCAACACGTGGTTTTTTGAGAGAGATTTAAGCAGCAAATTTAGAGCCATTAATTTTTATTTGAACATTATTTTGAAAAAGATACTTTATTAGGATTTCGAAATATTATTTGTTATTTTTTTTTATTTCACCCCACTGGATTCTATAGTTTTTGGGGGGCAAAAATAGATTTGGGAATTTGAGAGTGCAATTAAATTTCAGTTTATTAAGATTCCAGTAATTTTGCTTTTGTTACAGATTACAGTATTTTTAAAAAACGTTTCTTCTTTTTATTTCGAATTATTTTTTGTTTTTTTGTTTCATATTCAATCCCCGTAGATTCTAAGTTTAGGGGGAAAAAAAACAGCACTTTGGCATTTTTAGAGAGCATTTATAGCACTTATTTAAAAGCCCTGTTTTTGGGAAATTCCGTTTTCTTTAGAAAAACGTTTACTTTTCTACTTAAAAATCGAATTCTTATTTTTTAATTTATTTCCCAATTTTCCCCCCCGTGATTCTACAGTTTAGGGGTGCAAAAAAAAGGACTTGTCATTTTTAAAAATGATAATAGCTGTAATTTTTGAGCCCGGGCCCACTTCTCCAAAAAGATTTTTAAAAAAAAACATTTAATTTAAATTGGCTCCCCCCAATTTTAAATGTGAAATGCTGCGAAAGGGGGGGGGAAAAATCTAGATTGGGTGCAAAAAAAATGCAAAAATAGTGCAAAAATATGAGACTATTTTCGGTTCGAAACCCCAAGTGGGGGGCCACCATTAACTTGGCTCCCCAATTTGAAATGCGAATGTTTCGAATTGGTGGGGGTGCAAAAAAACTAGTTTAGGGGCAAAAAAGGCAAAAATGGTGCAAAAATATGAGACTATTTTTTGGGGAAAATTCCCCAAAGGGGGGGGCCAACATTAACTGGCTCCCCCAATTTTAAATGCGAAATGCTGCGAAATGGTGGGGGTTTAAATATCTAGATTTTGGGGGCAAAAATGCAAAAATAGTGCAAAAATATGAGACTATTTCGGTTCGAGATTTTTCATTTGGGAGAGCCCAAAAATGGACCCAAACTTTCCCCCCCCTTTTGAAATGGCCGATCTCCCAAAGGATTGGGGGGCAAAATTCGGGACTTTGGGGGCAAAATGATGCTAATGGTGCAAAATTATGCACAAAGTTTTAAATTGAAATACGATTAGGGGGGAAAGGGAACTTAGCCCCCCCCTTTTTAAAAGGCCGTAAATTCCGAAAATATTGGGGGCAATATTTGGGACTTGGGGGCAAAATGGTGCATAATTGGTCAAAAATTATTTACTTTTTTTTGAGTCGAAATTCGCATAAGGGGGGGGGGGGTTCAGCGTAAACTTAGCCCCCCCCTTTTTTAAAGGCAGTATCTCCCAAAATTTGGGTTGAAAAAATTCGGGGGCTTGGGGCAAAAAGGGGAAAAATTGGGGGCAAAAATTATGCACATAGTTTGAGTCGAAATTCGATAAGGGGGGGGCAGCGAAACTTAGCCCCCCCTTTTTAAACGGGCCGTATCTCTAAATATTGGGTGAAAATCGGGAAATTGGGTGCAAAAAAAGGGATAAATTTGGGGCAAAATTATGCACTTGGTTTTTTATTCGAAATTTGCAAAGGGGGGGGCACGTAAAATTTGCCCCCCCTTTTTTTAAATGGGCCCTATCCTTTAAAGTTTGGGTGCAAAAACGGGACTTGGGTGCAAAAAGGGGGTAATTTTTGCAAAAAAATTTTGCATTGGGGTTTTTAGCGAAAATTTGCATAAGGGGGGGTCAGCGTAAAATAGCCCCCCCTTTTTGAAATTGCCGTATTTCCCAAAAATTTGGGGTGCAAAATTTGGGACTTGGGTGCAAAAGGGGCATAATGGGGGAAAATTATGCACATAGTTTTGAGTTTTAAAATTGCATTAGGGGGGTAGCGTGAACTTGCCCCCCTTTTTTAAACGGCCGTATCTCCCAAAATATTGGGGTGCAAAATTTGGGGGCCTTTGGGGGCAAAATGGTGCTAAAATTTGGGGCAAAAAATTTTGCACTTGGTTTTTTGGGCGAAATTCCATAAGGGGGGTCAGCGTAAAAATTTGCCCCCCCTTTTGAAATGGCGTATCTCCCCCCCCAAAATATTAGGGGCAAAATTCGGGGCTTTTGCAAAAGGGCAATTTGGTGCAAAATTTTGCACTAGTTTTTAGTTGAAATTCCCTTTGGGGGATAGCGTAAACTTACCCCCCCCTTTTTAAAAAGGCCGTATCTCCGAAAGTATTGGGGGGCAAAAAACGGGACTGGGTGCAAAATGGTGCTAAATTTGGGGCAAAATTTTTGCCTTGGTTTTGAGTCGAAATTCGCATAAGGGGGGGGCAGCGAAACTTAGCCCCCCCCTTTTTTAAAGGCCCTATCTCCCAAAAATTGGGGGGCAAAATCGGGACTTGGGTGCAAAAGGGGGCAAATTTTTGCAAAATTATGAACATGTTTTTTAGACGAAATGTTTTGGTGGGGGGGGCAAGTTACGGACCCCTTGGCTGGTTGGGGTTTTTTCACTGCCGACAATAGGCCCATCCCGCTAAACAACTTGGTTTTTAAAAGTGTTGTAATTTTATCTAGCAACTTAGGGGTTTAATCCAAACACCAACATCTTACCACGCTTCCTCTTTAGCAGGACAAAATTTCCCCAGGGTGACACAATATGTGACGTTTGTCTTGCGACTCCAATCCAGCTTAGTCAAACCCTAGAGAAAAAGTTTTTTTACGACCACAGCGCCAACATATACATTTTAACTAAAAGTACCCCGGCCCACCCGACCTCCCAACCTTCCAACCTCCCCTTTTTAAATTTCTCATCCAAAATAAATATTTAACAAAATTTTAAAAAAAATGAGAAACCCTTTTTATCAGTTACCAAAAACCCTAAAACCTGGTTAGTCACCCAAAACCGGCCATCCTTTCTTAAAGGTTATTCACACGGTAGCGTGAGAGTCGCAAGCAAAACCGTGTTAACTCTACTTCCCGTTTTGAACAGAGCGCCGTATACTTTGTGTTCGTCTGTTCCCGAGTTTGAACATTCAGTTGCGTGTTATGACCTAACGGTTGACGCGCCCTTAATAAAAATAAACAAAAAAAAAATTTACTTAAATCTTTGATGTTGAACTGAATGCTTTTAGTTTATTTTTATTAAGGACGCGCCAACTGTGAGGTCATAACGCGCAACTGAATGTTCAAACTCAGGACCAGACGAACACAAAGTATACGGCGCTCTGTTCAAACTGGAAGTAGAGTTAACACGGTATTGCTTGCGACTCTCACGCTACCGTGTAAATAACACTTTTTAGTAAGGATGGCCGGTGTAAGTGACGTACCAGGTTACTGATAAGAAGGTTTCTCAAAAGTCCACCTCACAAACATCAGCTAGTAAGAATGGAGTATCTTAATCCCTGAAACTAGAGGCGAGCTCTGGCAATCGTCGTCGGGGACCTTGCTTCCTTCCCTTGACGACACCCGGCGACGATGACAATGACAGAACGAACGATGACAAAAACGATGACGACCGCGACGTGAGAAACCCCACTTCCTCCCCTTACCCGTGGCTGGTTCTGACCAGCATGGGCCCCTCCTCCACCCCCTTAGGCTAGAGTGGTGCATTATGACCTAACGGTTGACGAGTTCTTAATCCAAAAAAAACAAAACCATGTGGAATAATGTTGCCTTGCGCACGCCATTAGATCTCTCCCAAACATATGATTAGCTTCTATATTCATATGATAACGGCGACAAACATACTAATTTTATAATTTAAAGTAATTTACTAATCAAATAAAAATTCACATCAAATAATTATTTTCCTTTTCTATTTTAAATTAATATTTTTCAGTTCCTATTATTTTAATAAAATAATTAATTATAATACAACATACCATAAACTTATTACATACACTTACAATATCTCGGGTGGCACAATTTACCTTACCGGTTGAAGCGCCCTAGTTTCTCACGTCGTCGTGAAATTGGTTCTGTTCTGCTTCTAAATATTTCATTCAATACGGAAATTATAAAATTCAGCCCGACCGGGATTTGAACCCGGTATAAGGCACCTACCTGGAATGTGCGAGGCAAAGGTTTAAATCCCGGTCTGTCAAAATATTTGTGTAAGTCCTGGGTTGTATCAAATATTACCATCTCATATTCTACACTTCATGAATAAGAAGATAACACCACTCACAGTAGGCCTACTCCATCACTAAATTAGGCACTAGATAATAATTGTTCCTAGGCACCGGGTGGGGGTTATACTTGTATCTAATGGCGTTTTCCATTGGCATGCACTCGGTGAGTGCAAAGATGTCATTGTTGTCAACCTCCACTTGATTAACATTACAAAACTGAACAAATGAAAAGACAAGTGGCAATCAGTGCGCACTAGGGCGCACTAGTGCGAACTGAGTGCGGCCAATGGAAAAACGCCATATGCTAGGCACTCACGGCCTATCGATTGAAGATAAACACAAACCAAGGTCCTCTAAATCTCTTGCGGACATCCAGGAACCTTGATCATAGGAACTTTGCTTCAACTGCCAGATGTCGAAGTGCATTGACATAAATAAGATGCTTCCAGAGGGCTGTGAGTAACCATTATTTTTGTCACTAAGGAAAGTTGTTTATTAATATTAGTCTCTTTTGTGTGTGACATTCACTCAAAGCATTTGAATTACTTGAGTATAAACTTTTCATTTAAAATAAACTGGAGTATACTCAAACCGTGTCTTACTTGGCCCAGTACCTGAGCGAGACCCTTTCATTTCCTAGGGATTATCCATTGACCGCATGCCGGAGCGGATATAAAATAAAAGAAGGGTCGCTCAGGTACTGGGCCAAGTAAGACACGGTTTGAGTATAGTTAAATCATCTATATGAGTGAACGACGCAGATCTGCAGTTACAAATCTTCCTGTTTATAATAGAGAAGTTTATAAGAAGCACAGAAGGTACTTTCAGAAGTCTGGACGAACCAACAGATCTGTCAACACGTCTTGACCCATGGAGGAAATTGTCCGGGGTGTAGCCGTGAGTCCTTGAAGCGTCTGAATTAGAAAACCTACGTCGTAATACGTGTGTTCTATAGGCTGCAGAGTGCGAGGATTTAACCCCAAGAAGAGATTCTGGGCCGGAAGAAGAATTAGGCCCAGGGTATTCCTCTGCCGATCATATACAAGATAACACAATATCACCTAGTTATACGTACAGCCGCATTGAGAGGCGAGCTCAGGCCGGGGACGTGAGGAACTCCCCCCTACCCAACTATTGCCCGTGGCTCGTTGAGTCACCCCACTCCCCTCCAACCGTCTGGGCCAGGGGAATAATTTTTATTTTACACTCCGAAACTAGAGGCGAGCTCTGGCTTTCCTCGAAGACGACGACGACAATGATAACATGCACGATCACTTAGATGATGACGACCACGAAGTAAGAACCCCCTATTAATATCTCTACCAGAGGCTGGTTCTAACAATCATGGGATTTTTCTCTCCACATCCCTTATGCTTTAGAGTGGCTCATTAAGACCTAACGCTTGTCGCGCGCATAATTTGAGTTAACTAAACCCAAACCCTTTGCCAGGGCCCCGGGTAGAATTTTATCCAAAGCTTAGTCATTTTTATAGGGGGGGGGGGGAGCTGGGGGGGACTTGCCCCTCCCCCAGAATTTAACACATTTATTCCTCCTGCTACTCTTCCCATTCCCCAGACGAACAGGACGACGGCAATTACAACACGAACGATGACAAACACGATGAAGACCGCGACGTGAGAACACTTACCTCTCTTTCCTCTCCCTACCCGTGGCTGGTTCTGACCAGCATAGTATTTTCCTCTCCAAATCCTCTAGGCTAGAGTGGCGCATTATGACCTGACGTTTGACGCACCTTTAATCCAAATAAACTTAAAAAATTATTCCAATTGAGCAAAATAAATTTGTTAGAATACTCTTACTTGGTGGAGGTGCCGCATCAGACTTGAAAGTTCTGCGCCTGGGTTGGAACTAGGCTCATCATTCCTCTGAAGATCGTAACATGCGAGGAAGGAGGCAAAGTTCATATCGAAAACACAAGTACAAGTAAACGTACAAAGAGAGATTTATAAATACACCTTGAAGCGACGCACTCTATACTACTGAGGCGTACATGCTACACGGACAAGTGAATGAACGTCGATATGTATCAGCCAATGATAGATAGATAGATAGATAAGGGTCTTTATTGTAAGGCGGGATTAAGGCTAGTGAAGCCTTATCTTCCATCCAACCTAAAGGGAGAGGAGGTGGACTCTCTCGTTGGTACGACCTAGCTTCACAGTGAGGCTTACGTTAGAAGCTGGACTTACTCATGGGATAACACCCGTCTGGGCCGGGGGTAGAATTAACCCAGAGCATGGCTCTGATACTCTCAATAGACGAGGTAACGGATAAAGTACAACTTGCAAACATCAGCTAGCACGTAGGGGAGTTTATCACTCCACTTGAGAGGCGAGCTCTGGCAGTCATTGCGGGATTTTCCCTTTTCCTTGACGAACCTCCCCGACGACGCGACCCCCATGACACTTAAAAGATGACCACGCCCCTGCTAGCGTTAAAGACCTAAGGGTTTAAACGCCCTTAATTTAAAAAAACTGACAAGGAAAAAAACTTTTGGGTATTATTCCAAAACAAAGCGGTAACCCCGGGCTTTGTGGTTTTAGAGATCAAACCCATATAACAAAATTAGTTTTTATTAAAATTTCTTTTTTTGCTTTACTATAATTTTTTTAAGTTTTGTTTTGTTTTAAAAACTTATACCACAACACAATTATCATCAAAACAAAAAAAAAAAAATTTAAATTATTTTAAATATCACAGGCCGGGAAACAAAACTAGTTTTTAAGGTCTTGATTCAAGAAACTTTTAATATTGCACAATTTTGCAGAGCTAGCTTCGCGCAACCTCTATATACGCGCCGAGACCCGGCACCTCCACCATTGGATTGGTGGAGGTCCCGGGGAGGACAAAAAAAATTTATACATCCCAATGTAGTTAAAAAAAATTTAAAATTTCCTTGTCCTAGGACTCCCTATTCCCTTCTTTGATGATATGTTTACCCATAAAGACAAAGCATCGACAGGTCGCATTTTTTGCTTGTTTTGGCTGCTGGCCCGCTCAAGGGGGTTTTGTGATAGCTTTTTTTTTGGGTTTTAGCTCGCTGAAAAAAACATTCTTGAGTGACCTTTTCTGTGTCCCGTGGCGGTTCTGCCACATTTAACCAAATCCTCCCCATTTCCCTAAAGAAATTAAGTGGGTTTTTAGAACCGAACGGTTTGACGCGCCCTACACCAAAAGATTTATTAAAGAAGAGACGCCATGACAAAAAAAAACGATGAAAAAGAGGGATAAAAACCACGGCGTGAGTACCCCCCCCTGTCCTTCCCCCTCCCCCACGGAGGCTTGTTCTGACCAGCAATGAGAAAAAAAATAAAAAACTTTAAAAAGTAAAATTAAAATACGCACTATTTTCTTGTGGGGGCAAAACCACAAACCTTTTTTTTCGGCGCAGCCGGTATGAAAAAAATTTTTAGTATTTAAGGCGGTGGAAAATGCATTTGGGGAAAACAACACCCAAGATCTTTGTTGTTTGGTCGCATTTTCGCACTTTCCAAAATCGTGTTTTTTTTCCCTGGATTAAATTAAAATTAAATTTTGTAATTCGGGAAAGAAGTTTTAAATCAATTTAGGTAGGTTACAAACAAGAATTTTTTGTTACTTTTTTGGATTGGGGTTTTTTTTGGGCGTGATTTCTTAGCATTGAAACAATTTTAATTCGATATGGGTTGTGTCTAGACCTAGGGCCTTTGGCTGGTTTTTTTTATCATCCCACAATGGGCCCTTCAAAAAACCAAATTTGGGTTTAACAGTGTTGTTTTTTAATCAAGTTCCATGGATTTCAAAACCGAAACACCAACTCTTACCCACGTTACCTCTTTAGCGGGACAAGATTGCCCTAGTGTGACACAATTGAGACGTTATGTCTTGCGACCCCAAACTCTAGTTATAAACCTATGAGAAACTTTTTCTACGACCACAGCGACCAACTTTAATTTTAGGAATAAGTACCACGGTGAGAACCCCACCCCCCCTCCTACCCCCCCTCCCCGGGGCGGGTTCTGACCACAGGGATCTTTTTCCCATATCCACTCCTTCTGGGGCGCATTACACCTTACGGGGGAGCTCCTTAATCCAAATAAACGAACCGATGTATGAAGAAGTCGCAGTGAAAAAAATTACAAAATTCCTCACCCGAAGTAATTTTTTTAAACCAAATTTAGTTCACATAAAACAACTTATCATTCATTCCACAAAAAATTTTTATTCTGTTGTCATAAGTTTATTCAAAATTTTGTGTTCTTTTATAACTATGAAAACAATAAAACCATCAAAAAACCCCGGGTATTTTTTAAAATTGATTTCTTATACACATTTTGGCGCTACTGACCTAACGGGTTTAAGCCCCCTAGTTCTCACGTCATTTTTTGCAAAATTTTCCCCCCTTAAAATAATTTTTCCGGGAAATTATAAATTTGAAACTAGAAGAACAGGAAAATTGATTGTTAAAATAAAATTTTTGGACGTACCTTTTCTTAAAAAAAAAATTTTAAATTTGTAATATTTCGAAAAAATTTCTAGTGTCTTTACAAACGGATTTAAAAAAAGAAATGTTTAACAATAAAATAAATAGAAAATAAAAAAAAAATGACCATGAAATTTTTATCCCAACAAATTATGTTTAAAAATAAAAAAAAAAACTTGCAAAAATTAATAATGTAAAAAATTATAGGTAGGATAAAAACATGAACCCAAAACGTAAAAAACACCCGTTAAAAGGCAGCAATGCAGTAGGTCTTACCTTAAATTTTATTATTATTTTTCCCTTCATAGATTGACAAGGAGCTCGACACATTTTTCATGGTGTCCTTGTTTACCAAGTTTATTCACGCCCCAAAAATATTATCTGATAAAAAATCATATCCATCCCAAGTCTTTTTAAATTATAATCTTTTTTAATTTTTTAATTTTAAAAAACAATATAAAAAATATATTTACCTGCAGGGGGCGCCTAAGACCTGCCCGGTTTGGGGTCGCCCTATTTTTCTCACTATTCATTCTGTTCATTGTGGTGACACTGGATGTACCTCAAACCCGGGCATCTTTATGTTGTTTAAAAAACCGTGCCTCGTTTTCAACACTGGTAGTCGCATCGTCAACGTAAATTCTGAATGTACCAAATATATATCCCTTCCACCTATATTGACAACGGCGATAAACTTCCCAGACTTTGTTAACCTCTTTTTAAATGCTCTTTCAAAATGTCGGGTAGTTCAAGTGTTTTTTGCCCGTCCTAATGTTACCGCGCTTGTTATCACACTACCTTGAAGTTCATGTAGCCTGCGTTGTAGAAACTGTACAGGCTTGTCTGTGTTTTGTCGTGCTTTTTTTCTAAATGGGGGCGAGAAGAGAGGGTTCACCGGTTTGGAAGGAATTTCAAAACAAATAACACACATGGTTTAGGTTTTATCTTTGTGACCAACCTATTAGACAGAGAAAAATAATGTTTGGATATGATGACTTTATCGCGTCCCCCCCTGGAAACTCCCCACTTCCCCGGGTACGCTCCCACATTTTTTGGAAACCCTTTTTAAATCTAGAGTGGCGCTTTAAACTTACGGTTGACGGCCCTCTATCCAATAACTAGAACTACCAGCTTGTTTCGAGAGGGCCCCCTTTTTATTCCCCTTTGTATGACGGCAGAGGATGCACGGGGCCAATTTTACCCCGGGCCCAGATGGATAGGATCGTCTAAATGCCCCTCGTCTAGCAGTTTTGTCCTTTTTTTTTTTTTTCCATTAAATAATAATTTTTCTACCATACATACATCACCATTTTTTTTTTTCTTTTATTAACTTAAAAAAACAATAAAATCGTAAAACAACCATAAACTCATTTCATTAATTTTTTAATACACAGGCGGCCATTATGACTAACCAGTTGAAGGCCCTAGTTCTCACTTTTTGTCGTCACAATTGATTTTGGTTTTTGATTGATTTGAATTAGTCCAGGACTTCACCCCGGTTACTAATCTACTGATAAAAACCCAAAGGCGAGGGTAGGAACAATCCGGGTCAGTGTTGCAGGTTCACACGCGGACGGTTTGCTGTTAGCCGGCGATGTCCACAGACGGAGAGACGAGATTAGAAGTAGAGGTATAGTGGGGGTAGACTCATATCGTTAATCTTGGAGCTGGTTTGGGAAGGAGGTCTATCAAATAGAACACTCGGCAGATCGTTTTCTTCCGGTATGAGTCTAGGCGGCCCTTTTTATTGTTATGACCAGGGCCCTTGGCCACTACCATGAACCGTGGGGGCCCTGGGTTTACCTATTTTTAAAAACCACCGCATTCATTCGAAAATTTGAAATACAAAAATCAAAGTGCGATTTGACTTGCTAACGTTACACACCGTAAAAAAAGTGACAAAAAAAACAAATTTTATCAAAAGAAACGGGTTTTCTATTTTTATTCAAATCTAGTTGGTTTTTTTTTGGCCAGAAAGAGGTAACAATTTTTAGTTTACAGCCCCCCCCGCACGGGGCCCCTAACCAACATCGTAAACTGCTGATACTCGCTCGACTCAACATGAAATTTCGCCTATACCCTTTGGGCCGGGGGGTATTTTTGGCTTAGAGCAAGCCTGATAATCATCAAACGATGAAAAAGAAAAGTCCACCCCGCAAACACAGCTAGAAAAACGGGAGTATATTACCCCCCAAAATCTAGAGGCGAGCTCTGGCAACGACGTCGGGGACCCCTCCCATCCTCTGTGCTAGATTTGCGCATTTCCCGAACGGTTGATGCGCCGTTCATAAAAATTTAAAAATTTTCTATTGGATCTAAGAAAAAACTTGATCTTACACGGCTTTTCACCCTCTGCCCCCTACTCGCATATAGAAAATCACCGGGTTTTGATGGGCTTCTACCCCCCAATCCCCCATGTAAGAGTGGTGATTTGACCTAACGGTTGAGGCGTCCTTAACCAAAAAAAAAAACGTTCAATTTATTCCTAACATTATCACATGCGGCGCAATATGACCCATCTGTTTAAGCGCCCTAGTTTCTCCCGGGGGTTTTGTTATATGTACCGACGCTCCTAGGGGTTTTACACTACGAGGCGCGGGTTGTTCCCCACAAGGCCCTGTTTTTTTAAAAATTGTTCTGCACCCCATCTATTACCCCTCATTGACTCAAATACAAAAATGCAATTCTAGAAGTCGTTGATAACAAAAAAATCAACCCCCCTTTGCTGTTTTTACACCTATACTGTAAATTTTGACAAGACACGTTAAAAGATTCCCTTTTTTCCCCTTTAATGCCTTAAATTTTTAGTATCCCCACCACAACCACATCACCAGAACATTGATGTGCTTTTCCAATTTGTTAAGTTTTATTTTATATTTTGTTTTTAAAATTTTTTATTTCAACAAATCAAGAAATAAAGCCCGGAACAGAGGGCATAGCCCAAGCAATTCATGTCTGATTCCCTTTATTTAAAAAAAAATAAAAATAATTTTTAATTGTAATCACATGTAAACATAGCCCAAACAATGAACAAATGTTTAGTAAAATATATTATATTTTAAAAGCTTTTTTAAACTCCAAGATTTAAACCAACAATGGGTACATAGGGAAAAACATCTTACAAAATACAAGTTAAACTAACTAAAAAAACAAAAAACAAATTACGAACATCTTTGGATTAAAACTAATAGTTTTATTTGTAATATCACAGGGTATTTTTAAAATTTTTTCTTCCAGGTTTGTACATGGAAATTTTAAAAATTAAACATCAAAAACTCGATTTATAAACAAAAAAAGAGAGGCGGGGCAAATTTTAACTATCTTGTTTAAGCGCCCTATTTCTCACGTCGTCGTTTTAAAAAGATTTTTCCTTTGGGCCCCCGCGTATAACTTTTCCAAAAGCTCTGCTAATAAAAAAGGCGGGGACAGAGATTAAGTCCATCTTGCAAACATCAGCTAGTAGGAAGGGTATTTTTTTCTTCCCGAAACTAAAAGGGGAGCTTGGCAATCGTCTCGGGGACACCTCCCTTTCCTTGTCGCCCCTCGACCCGATTTATGACCCGACGTAAGAACCCCCCCCTTTTTGTCCGTTACCCGTGGGTGGTTCTGCCGCAGGGTCCTCCTCTCCTAGGGAGAGTTGTGCATTATGACCCAACGGGGACATGCCCTTATTCCAAAAATAAATAATATAAAGCTCATCCCCAAAAACCGCCTGGGAAAAAACGTTTTGCAAGCTTCCTAGTTTGTAGCTACAAAATTTACAAAAAAATCGTACCCCCACTGCGCCGGGGGAGACTGGCCCCCGACATGGGTTTCTGGCGATTCAAGAGAACCACCTCGCAAACTCAGCTAGTGAGGGGGGTTACTTCTCGAATGTAGAGGCGTGTCGGCAGTCGTCGTCGGGACACCTCTTTTTTTCCGTTGACGACGACGACGAACGATGATTAAGACGAAGACGACCGCGACGTAAATTCGCATTATACCTAACAATTGACGCGCGCTAAATCCTATACTCAGCTATTAACTAAATTCAACTTAATTATTTGTGAAAAAGGGTCTTTCCCGCGCGCGTGTTTTCATTTCTCGGGTGAGTTCGAAAGCTCGGAACCACTGTGGGCTCCAACTTCAGGAGATATATCATAATAAATATACTTTTATTATTTTTAAATAAAAGCTTTCACATGGATTTACAATGGAAGTCTGTTTTGACATGGCAAAAAACAATTAAGTTTTAGGAGGTAATGATCGCCCCGTCAGCTTTTTCGCAAAAATTTCTTTTTTTATAAACCCAGAAAACAATATAAACTTAAAAAAACCCATAAATATTTCATTAATCACAATCGGCGAATATGCCTAACCGGGTTTAACACCCTAGTTTTTTCACGCTTTTTACAAGGTGGTTTATAGCGTTCTGTTTTTCCCCCTGCTAGGTCAGAAAATATTTGCAAACGGTGATTTTAAGCCCCCCTAGCAACGAGGAAAAAAATAAAATTTTAAATGGTTCCCTTCCCTTGACGCCCCCGGCGACGATGACAAGACCCAACGAAAAGATGACAAGACGATGACGACCCCCGACGTGAGAAAACCCCCCCTTCCTCCCTTACCTGGCTGGTTCGACCCCATGGGCCCCTCCTCCCCCCCCCCCCCTTAGGCTGAGGGTGCATTATGACCTAACGGTTGACGCGTCCTTAAACCAAATAAAAAAAAAAAAACGAATTAGCCTTGTTGATTCTGTGCTGTCGCGGGGGGAAACGTGTCCCTTTATTGATCGGTGTTTCCAACTTAAATATTCCCATCTCTTGTTGATAATTTTTTTGCCGCCGATGGGGTTGTGCCTACCGGTTGGTTGGGAAAGCTTTAAATTTAAGTCCCCTCCTGAAAATCAGTTCTGTACTGATTGTATTCTCTTAAAAATAGAATTTTGTAATTTATTTTGATAGCATTCGTTAATTAATTCAAAACGATGCGCAGAGCAACGTTTAACTTGTTCACAATAGAAGTCACAATAGTTAATTAAATTTCTTAGAACTTTTGTATAGTGACAATGTACAATGAATATATTTTTTGTTCAATTTACTAGATTGTCAAATTTGGGTATCAGAACTTTTCCCATTCTTTCAAACACAAAAACTAGATCTCTCACATAAAGGGTTTTAAATAGTTTTTAAAACGTTTTGCCCCGTCTGGGCCCGGGTGAATTGGCCCCGAGCATGTCTGCTATTCGTTTTAAACGTTTAAAACAAAACGTCCATCCCATCCCCCCAACATCTGCTATTTTGGGGAAAGGATTTTTAACTTCCCAAAATTAAAAGGGGTCCCCCAGGTAATCGTCGTCAGACCTTGCCCCTCTCCTTACGACTTCTCCCCACGAAAACGACAATGCCATATAACGGAAACAAAGGGAGAGACCGTGACCTGAGAAACCCCCTTTCTTCCCCCCTACCCGTGGTGTTTGACCAGCAGGGGTCCTCCCCCCAAATCCCCCAGGGGGAAATAGCCGTGAAATAACAAACCCGGTGTTTCGAAGCTGCGGAGGGCGAAGGGTTTATTGAATCTACCCTGACCTTATCGGTAAGTGGCGGCAAGTTTACCCACACGCGAAAATAGAGGCGACTCCGGCAATCGTCGTCGGGGGCACCTCCCCCCCCCATACCCTCCCTCCCCCTGTACTTTCCTGCGCCCGGCCTGTGTCGTCACAGGCCACAAAAACTCCCCAGTAGGGTGGGGCCCAAAAAACATTTTTTTTTTTTAAAGTCTAATACCCCGGAAAGTTTTCGAATTGGGAGACAAAAAATTTAAAAAAAATTTAAAATCGGTTCTATCTTCCGGGCGCGCATGTGCTCTAAAATTTTCCAAAATTTGGAATTTTTTTTTTTTTTTTTTTTTTTTTAGTTGTAATACCCGGAAAAATTGCGAAATTTGGGGAAAACTAAAAAAGGGTTAAAAGAAATTTAAAAAATCGGTTTATATCTTTCCGTCGTGATGTGCTCTAAACTTTCCAAAATTTTGAAAATTCACATTTTTACGATAATTTTTAAATTTTTAAATTAGCCTCTTCCCCAATGTAAAAGCTCGAATTTTTCATTTTTAAATTTTCTTCTATTTAAAATATTAAAAAATTTTCGTAAAAAAGTGAATTTTTCAAAAAATTTGGAAAAATTTTTGAACACATGCCGGGCCGGAAAATAAAACCCTTTTTTTTTTTATTTTTTTTACCCTTTTTATCTTCCCAATTCGCAACTTTTCCGCGGTATTTTTAACTTTAAAAAAAAAAAAAAACGAAATCAAAAAATTTTTCCAAATTTTGGGAAAAATTTTAAGCACTGCGCGACCGGGAAAATAAAACCCATATAATTTTTTTTTTTTTTAATTTTTTTGTCTCCCCCAATTCGATCTTTTTCCGCGGTATTACACTTTAAAAAAAAAAATGTTGTTTTTTTGGGGGGACACCCTTCCCCCGCCCCGACCCCGGCCAAAACCCTTTACCACCCCTCCCCCTTTCGTGTGGCTGGTTCTGACCAGTACAGGCCTGTCCACCCCCCCGGGCACCCGTTCACCCTTACGTTCCTCCCCTTTATTAACTAACTAAAAAACCACAATATCATGCCCGGAGGTCAGTAGGACCTAACGGTTGACCGCCCAAAAACAAAAAACTTCAAACTTCGATTTTCTTCCTTTTTTTCCCTTTAAACTAAAATTTTTCTTTTACTATTTTACTTTCATCACAATATTTGTTTTTTTTTTAAAAAATTTGAAAAGAAAAATTATTAAACACACCATAAACTCATTTTATTTATTTTAATATCAGGGTGGGGCAAAATGACCCCACCGGTGAACGCTGTTGTATCTCGTCGCCGTCCCTTTATTGCTCTGATTGTCTTCTAAACTTTAAAGGCATTTTTAAGAGATAAAACCAATCTCCCCCCAAACTTCAGCTATGAAGGGTAGCTTTCTCCCCGAAAATTAAAAACGGGGCTCTGGCATTCACCTCCCCGTTCCCCCTTTCCATGACGATCTAGGTAGGCCCCGCCCAAAAAAGTCGTCGTCGTCGTGTTTAAATTTATTATAGGTATTTTTACTTTTATATACCGGCAAAAGCGGCCCACTAGCCCCCGGGGACTTGTCAGCGGCGCCCCAGGGCACCTAGATGATTGGTGTTGTAAATAAAGTCTGCCCCTGGACAAAATTAAATTCCTCCTTTTTACAACATATTCTTAAAGGGGGGTGAATAAAAAACCGGATTATTCTAGGGCAGGGTTACTTTCCCATATTCACGTAAGGAAATCCTTGGTGAAATTTTCAAATAGGATTTTCAGTGGCGGGTATTGAGCCGAGGACGTAACAAATTATAGTTTCGCTGAGTAACGCGTGTGAAAACTACATTGTTTACATTGTTATTATCACGAAACACGATTTGTTGTGCGCTCCTAAACGTAAGTAAACAGTTATTTGACTACAATATCGTAGCTACATACTCCTACACTACAGACTGTTACACTAACCCTTTGAATATAAAATAATGAATAGAATATTATATTTATTTGTATTTTACGAGTTTACCCACTCAGTCAAATTAATGAACAGATTGTCAGTGCGGGCATTACATTTCAATCTGACCGACTGTAGGCGCCGACACCATCGTCGAGCGAACTATGTACAATACTGTACTACTATGTGGGCATAGAGGGAAATGAACACGCTGATC
This sequence comes from Sweltsa coloradensis, assembly GCA_024449915.1. Classification (NCBI taxonomy): domain Eukaryota; kingdom Metazoa; phylum Arthropoda; class Insecta; order Plecoptera; family Chloroperlidae; genus Sweltsa; species Sweltsa coloradensis. The sequence goes on from JAMZAV010005704.1 coordinate 29,355, forward strand.
GGGCTGCTAAGGAAGCTTCCCAGCGTCGCGACGTTGATTTCAATCTAGTTCCCGTTCCAGATGTCAAGAGTGGATACAAGCAAAGATTGTTGAATTTGCGACAAGCATCTTGGAATGTGTTTGCAAAATAACTAATTGCGTTGTGTGATGTCCATACTGATTTGATATAAAATTCGTCCTCCTACGTCTTTTCATTCACATAAATAACTTGTTTTGCTGTTACTATCATCATCATTTAATTTGTTATATATACACACTTAGTAAAAAATCTTATCATCAAACACACATTAACTCATCTCATCAACTTTCATTATCACAGCGGCGCAATACGACCTAACCGGTTAAAGCGCCCTAGTTTCTCTCGACGTCGTGTTTTGTGTGGTTTTTTATGATCTTGTGCACCTCATGGATCACGTGACACGTGTGATGTACCTCTAACCGTGCATCATTATGTTGTTTCCCAAACTCGTGCCTCGTATTCTAACACTGGTAGCCGACATCGATGCAACGTCAGCATTCTGAATGTACAAAATAATATGACGCCTAGTGCACGTTTTACATAACATCGTCGACAAACTATAAAATAAGTTATTTAAGTGACTTGTTTTACCATAAGTAATAATTACCTAACATATTTCACTTTTAAATTAAAAAAAAAATAACTCTAACGTATTTGTTCATATGTCATGAATAAAAGCAAGAAATACAAAAATGATGTCACAGGTGGTGCAATAAGACATCCCCGGTAAAGTGACCTAGTTTCTCACGTTGTCGTATTGAATGATTGATTGAAGTCAAAAAGATTCAATGACTTTCTCGAAACTAACGATATTATTTCTGACAATCAATTTGGATTCCGAAATTCGTTAAGCACGCAGGACGCAATTCTGAAATTAACACAGAAGTACATACCGCATTATAGATTCAAACAATAAACCGCTAGCTGTATTCTTGGATTTAGCTAAAGCATTTGATACGGTTTCACACGAATTATTACTAAAACAAATTAAATAATTATGGTATACGTGGCATCGCAAACAACCTTATAAAGAGCTATATAACTGATCGGGAACAAATGGTGATCATAAATGGTCACCTTAGTAAACCTAGAATAATTGAATACGGAGTTCCACAGGGTACAGTGTTGGGACCTTTACTCTTTACCATCTTTATTAATGAATTGTGTAATGGTATAATCGATGGAAAAATAATTACATTTGCTGACGATACAGTGCTATTATTTGTCGGCAAAAACTGGGATGAAGTTTACAAAAAAGCTCAACGAGAACTCTCTAAAATACAGCAGTGGCTAAACGATAACATCCTCACTCTCAATCTGGAAAAAACGGAATTTATCACCTTTTCTGCCACGATTGCCAACCAGCCTACTCAAACAACATACAACTCCACTTAACAGATTCCGACACCCCTATCCATAGTAATAACATTACCTGCAACTGCCATGTAATTAAGAAAGTGGCTCATATAAAATATTTAGGTGTAATAATCGACCAACATTTAAAATGGAATTGTCATATTAAAATGATCACATCTAGGTTTAAGAAATTGTCTGTACATTTTTTATACGTTAAGAAATATTCTGACAAAAACTCTCCTTAGAAATATATACTTTGCCTTGATACAATCTTCACTTATTTATGGAATACTGAGTTGGGGAGGAGCTTATGACACTCACATACATCAGCTAAACGTAATTCAAAAGCTTTTTCTAAAAATAATCCTTAAAAAACCTAAATTCTTCCCGTCGAAATCTACTTTTATTGAAACTAATACCTTAAGACCGTTGGTCGAGCTCAATCCAATCAGGTTTTACTGCAGAACGCATGGGTTTATTCAAAATCACATTCAAGCTCTATCGTTTGTCCTATCGGTTTGCGGTTTTTACCCAGTATGTCAAGTTTGAATGCGTTGTTATCGCTGTCAAGACACATTTTTGAAATATCGCTTACTTTTAAAAATATCTTACCGTAAGTATGCCCCCAGGGACACAAGTGGGTGTCCATTTCCCAAGCCTGTGTAGAAGACAAATATTTGAAATATTGAAAAGTGTCTTGACAGCGGTATCCGCAAACCCCTTGTTAACAACCTCCCAAATTTCAAATTTTTCGGATGAAAACTGTGGTCAGAATGTGAAATTGACTATATTAAAATTCACTGATTTCGGCGCGCGGTTTTGTTGCCAGTAAAAATCTCGAGCGACAGACTCGTGTGGCTGGTAGGCGGCCAGCGGAGTGGGGATGTGTGTCGGTAGAATGGGGGGACCGTCTTCTCCTCACTTGTGGCCGATTGTGGCGAGCGTTGTGCGGTCAGTACGTAGCTCAGTGAGTCAGTGACGCATCTCATTTACATCAATATTCAAGCAAATCGCTATGAATGCAGAGTGTGTGAAAAAGATGCAACGTGGAAAAAATCGAGTACTTTAAGATTGAACAGGAAGAGATTGACAAAGTTTCAACTTGCCATAGCACGAGATAGAAGAAAACCGAACTGCAATTTAAAATAACTATTAATTATTAGTTTACTTTAAATTGAAAGTTACTCCGTTCTTTTAAGAAAAATGATCTGACATAAACAACCACAGCTATGTGGATTAATAATTGAATAAGCAAATCAAGACAAGCACTTCACTACACTGGAAAACATCCGCGATGTGTTTGTTTGGTTTTTGTTTGTTTTTTTGGTCTCATTATAGTGGTGTATTAGTAAAAAATAAAGTGCAAACAAAGCGAACAAAATAATATACCTCAATACAAAAACAAACAAACCAAACATCGCTGATTTCTTTGCGGAGTGTACAGGAGCGTCGGAAGTCTATTTTTCCAGGGGGGGGCGAACTTTACCAAGAAAAGTACATGCTTCCTTACACAGTTACATATGGTTACATAATATGCAACTAATGTCCTTGAGTCTGTGGCGTATGCTGGAATATATTTCGGGGGGGGGGGGGGGCTTAGACGAACAACGCAATGGAGGGGGTGCCCAGACAATAGCGCCGCAGACAAGTTTTTGAAAAAAACTTATTTTTGAAGTAGTTTTTATGTGTTTTAGAAGTAGCTAAGGGACTTTGCTGAACGAAAAAAAAGAAAATATAATAAATGAATTAAATTTTTACGTAAACCTAGATGATTTAAGCTGGGATTTCGGGGGGGGGGGGTTGGGCGCCCCCCCCCCCGGATACGCGGGGCCACTGCCTTGAATATTGGTAGCTTTTAGTGGTGAAAAGTACCAAACACTTTGCGACGGGCACTAGTTTTGTTTACAAACTTCGTAGTAGAGATTTGGTCTATCTCTATATCTATCACGCCAGCTAGCTTCTTATGAAGGAGTAGCAGATGATCTCATTTGGGAACGATTCTCCCTTGTAACACGTTTTAGGGCTTTAAAAGATCGTTCCGCAGTTGCTGCTCTATGTACAGTAGAGGTCATCGCGACTCGCGAGACTGCAGGGGATTCCTCTTTCTCTCGATCTGTGCTTGTTTACGGGGAGGGGTGGGTGGGCTGTTTGTCCCAAGAGACATCCACCGTCTATGGATACATCCAAACCAAAAACATAATACAATATCTGACAGACATCTCTGAGACACTTTCCATCTTTACAAGAAAGTGCGAAGCTAGTTACACTAATCAACGTTTGTAATTGTATTTGACACACCCACTATAGCGCCGCAGGCAATTTTTTTTAAATACGTATTTTTGAAGTGGTTTTTATGTGTTTTAGAAGTAATTATGGGGCTTTGCTGAACGAAAAAAAAGAAAAGATAAAAGATGAATCAACGAAAAATGCAAGTATTTTGGTTAATGGTTAATTTGTTATTTTTCTAGGGGGGGGGGGGGCGAGAAGATACTTTCGCCCCCCTCTGAAAGCTCAGGGGGGGGAAAGCCACCCCCCTGCCCCCCGGCTCCGACGCCGCTGGGAGTGTTGTGTGGGATTGTTTTCGATCTGTTCATCCAATACTATGATGTAATACTACCTAATAATGGTAATAGTAATAGTGGATTCTAGAAGGACTTAGTATTTTTATTTTCGGACAAGTAAATTTACAAGATCAATCAGAGGCGTGCTTTGGGTGACCCACCCCCACTCACCTCTAGAGAAGGTGTGGGTGGGAGTAAAAATATAACATGTACAGGTAATACAAGAGAAATTATTAGTTATCACTTCACTAGGTTTGCAAGCTGGATGTAATTGTGGATAGTTGTATAGCAATATCTTGGTAGCTATGTCGTCTTCGGCATCAGCAGAGCGAACATTTTCTAAATTAAAATTGATCAAGATCCACCTTCGCACGACCATTGAAGAGGAGAGCATTGGCGGATCCAGGGGGTGGGCGGTAGGGGCGATCGCCTCCCCCCCTGATCCTTGAAAAGATAAATTTTATTCAAAAATGAATATATGTTCAGTCAATGTTTTCTTGCGAATATGATTTTTTTTAAAGTTTATTGCTTTTAGTCAATTCCCTCATGTTACACGATATTATTTTCTTTGGTTTCACCCCAAAATCGTAACACATCTATAACTTCATAGGTTTTGATGGTCCCATGAAAATTTCAGCACGATCAGAGTAGCCATTTGACTAGTAGAGCGCGAGCAGACAGAAAAAAAACACTTCAGCTATTTTTCAGGGGAGCGAAATTTACTCTCATCCAATAACATTAATTTTCACACGGATTTTGAAAATGTGAAGGTATAGAAACACATGAGCGATAGCTATTGTAAAGGGACATAATTCAGTTTGTTGTTTGGCTTGGGCCTTTTTTTTATTTTGTCGGTTTTTCCTTCCCCCAGGGCCTATTTTAGTGAGCTACTGCATATAACATATTTTGAAATATACTAGGAAAACGCTTAAGTCCCGCCGCGTTGTTGGATGAGCGTAATTGGTGCATTGAGCTGCCATGTGTTATGCGGATTTTCTGTTGTTCTGTGGAAAAATCATTACTAAATTGAATTTTTTAAATTAAATTTAATTAAATAAAAAATTAACTTTAATTTTTTAAAATTAATTGTAATACTAGTTAAAAAAAGAAAAAAATCGTAAAATTGCGATTTTTATAAGAAATAATTTGTTTTTATTAATTCATAAAATAAGGGTTCTGTGAAAAAATCATTACAATCGGATAAAGCATGAAGGTGTTATAAGTCAAAAAATTGTTAAAAAAAAGAAAAAACCCGTAAAATTTCGATTTTTATGATAAATATTTTTTCAATTGCGCTCAAATTTTACACGAATATCTTAATTCATAAAATTATGGTTCTGTGAAAAAATCATTAAAATCAGATAAAGCATGTAGGTGTTATAAGTCGAAGAAATTTTTAAAAAATCGAAAAAAATCGTAAAATTGCGATTTTCATGAGAAATATTTTTCCAATTGCGCTCAAAAACGTGGCAGTTCTAAGTTCAGAGATTTCGAAGGCCTCCAGAAAATTTCATATCAATTGGAGTATCGGTTTAGCCGGAATCGTGTGGACAAACAGACAAAAATACAGGGAAAAAAAAAACATTCCGGATTTTTTTCTCCAGTGTAGTGAAATGGAATCTTCGCTTCGCTCGCTACGCTCATCCAACTACTACTACTAAAGCCATTAACACTCGTTTTTTTTTAAAAAAAAAAAAGCCTCATCGATCGGAATAGTGTTCGAAAAATCGAAAAAGTGCTATTTTCATGAGAAGTGTTACTTCAATAGTATTAAAATTGCTACAGGTCTAAGTTTACAAATAATTAAGGTCTCCTAAAAATGTTTTTTCTATTGGAGTAGTCATGAAGCTGGTAGAGAGTGGAGATCTTTTTTAAATAAAGAAAATCGTACAAGTGCGATTTTCATGAGGAAATTATTTTGTAATTGTTTCCCAAAACGTATCAGGTCTAAGTTCTGAGATTTCGAAGGTGTCCAGATAATTTTATCTTGATCGGAGTAGCCGTTTGGCGTTTGGAATCGTGCGAACAAAGAGACCGAAATACAAAAACAAACAAAAAACAAAACAAACATCGTGGATTTTTCTAGTGAAGTGTAGTTGTCTTCGATCAGCTCATCCAATAGTATATTGTAATTATACCTATTATGGTAAAAGTAATACGTGGATTTGAGTAGGACTAGTGTTCTTATTTCCAGACTAGTATTTTTTTTATTTATTTTAAATTTGAGCCCTGTTCATGATTCACTTAAGTGATTTCATATTATGTGCGCTACACATAACGCTACATATAACCGGCCGCCAAACATGCTACTTCGTCGTCTACACCCTCCCAATGGTTAACGTATGAAGTGATTGAGAAAGACGACGAGTTCTGGCTAACAAAGATGGTTGGCCCATTGTGTTGGTGAGATTATAGAAATTATTTTTCTGTCACGAATAGTTTTTGATTTTATCTTCAGGCACATTAAATGTGTTTTTGATTAATTCAGTTTCTACACTGGAAGCATTCTACCTGAGATCGTCAACCCTCAGTTTAGCAAGCGATCTAAAGGCTGATATCAGAGATCCGGCGCACATTTTGGACGCCCAGGAGGAGGCACGGATCAAAAAGGCCAGGAACTTGCTGCAAAAGATGCAAAGACTAAAGCAAATGAAGCCAAAAGTGCAGCCAGAAAGAAAAAAAAATTAGTGCGCCAGAAAGGGAAAAAACTTAGTGCGTCAATAAGTATACAACACCGTAGAGGGCGACACGCACTATAGTCAATAGGTTTGTTCGTTCGCGTACACTAGAGTGACAGTGTATACACTGGCTCGTTCGTTCGCTTCAGTGTATTCAGTTTAACACTACTGGCACCACCTAGTCAGTGCAATTGCATAATGCATACACCATCACTTTTAGTGTATACACTTTCCTGGCGAATGAACATTGAACAGACCTGTTGTAAAATAATGATTCAATTATATATACCTGTACTTTTCAGCGGACGAAATAATCATAATTTGAAAACTCTACTGGAACATAGTTATGCGTTTCACTGATTCGGCAGGTGATTTCACTGGTCTATCTATTTTCTAGGATTCACATGTTTATTTTGTGCATGAGTTGCGAATTACTGTGAAAATTTTGTTTTTTTCTCATCTCATTTTCCTATCTCTACTTTAGGGTTGCCAACCGGACTTTTTTTTTACCGACATGTGTGTGTGCGCTCACTCTAAGTACTGTGAGAATGCTGATTGCCGATCGCAAATTGTGTGACCGACCTTCTTAATATCGAATGTTTGGAATTTTACTGCTTTTTTTAAAGTGCCCCATTTAAAATTACCAAAATTGGGTTCCAGAATCCCGATAACAGAGAAGTAATCAGTAATCCAGCAATGAACAACAATTAGCCGTCGTTATCAAACAAACATGAAGAGAAGATCAACATATTACATAATTGCAATGTTGATTACAAATACATAATTATTACAAAGAACCTCTAAAACTTGCTAATTATAACGTCGCATCTAATAATGAGGCTTAATAAATGCTTGTCTCTGGTAGTTACTTTGCCCCAGATACCTTTCATAAAACCCACATAAATCACAATAATATATTAATGGGCGTATGGGCCCTTAAAAAAAACTTTTCAGAGTTGGCAACCCTAATCTACTTTCATTCATGTTTCATAATTCCCAGTGCCACACTCACAACACAAGATAAAGAGTTTTGAAAAAACCCAAATGTTTTTAATTATTAGTATATCACGCCTCCAAAATAATGTTTGGTAAATAATCACTGTCTTATTGTAATAACCACCGTGTATTTTACGAATCACGCGGTTCATGACCTCGAGTATTCGATTGTTACATTTCCATTACTCTTCCTTGGTTGAGTGAGACTTGTTTGTATCACAACAAACTCGCCGCGCCAGCCTTCCGGGATGGCATCGCTCGGGTTACAGTGCAAACTATAACCTTGACCAGACACAATCACAGAGCCGGCGACAAGTCGGCCATGCTGGCGTGAGCGGCGTGAGGGGAGGGTGTCTTCTTGCAGTGAGGGAGAGCAACTCTCACCTCCCCGCTTTACCCTTGCGATACTACACGCAATGAAAAATAAGTTTGGCCAAGCTCGAACAACGGTCTTAGTGTTCGCAAACTCTACGTTAAATTATTGTGCACTCATATTCATAAAAACTTAAATCAATACAGAAAAGTAATCATGCAATAAACACTAAATCCAATAATGTCAGCCTAATAACCCCACTTGCGAAACTCACAGGGCCCAAAATATTTAATTCCCTCCCATTACCAATAAGAACCACTGTACGAAGCAGTCGATTCAAAATTGATCTAACGAAATGGTTTTGGGCCCGCTGTTCACAACAATATATTGAAGATGTAACCAACAACGTGTTATCTAAATAAGAGTCATATTATAACTCCTGCTTGCCATTCCCGCGGTTCTAATTCTTCATTATTTATGACTATACCCAGCATTGTATTAATTCTGTTTATGTAAGTTTTGTTTAAAAAAAAATTATCTGTGTGTACATATCCTATTGTTGTAGTTATAATTATAATGTATCCTCAAATGTAACAGATTGTTATCGAACGGTGTTTTTGTTTTTAATTTTTATGCTTCATAGCAATAATTTCATATCAAAATAAAAAGTATATGTGAAATGAGTTGTTATAAACTAATAATAGTAATTTAGTTTTAACTTTACTTTTTACTTTTACTTCTTACTTTTAATTTTTACTTTTTACTTTTTACTTTTTACATTTTTTACTCTTTAGGTATTACTTTTTACTAAAACCAACATTAAATTCTCTGTACAATTACCTCTAGGAACTGCTCTCGTTCAAACAATGTTTTTGAGGGCAGCACACTAGAATTATCTTTTACCTGTTGCAATTTCCATGTAATGTACTACTGACAAATAAATAAATAAAGGAATTAGAAAAAAAAAAACATATTATGTAAGATCTAATTTTGCCAAAAGTGGTTCAACTCTTTGGTGTCTCCGGTTTCTTTAATTTCTGTACGAGTAACAGTACTCCCAGAATCTTGACGCGAGCTGTGGTATAGTGTTCTTCGGGGACCGCTAACCATTCTCATAACGACCTCCCCGACGACGATGACAATAGCACAACGAACGATGACAAACACGATGACGACCGCGAAGTAAGAAACCCCCTCACTCCCCTGATCCATGGCTGGTTCTGACATTTTGCATTTTGACCTAACGGTTGACACGCCCTTAATCATAATAAACTAAAAACTACTTCATTCTTTGACTTAACTATAAGTAGGCCTGTTCTTGAAGGCCAAGATCTGAACTGGATTATCGGTTATTTAGTATCACGATTTATATATGTCTGCGTCTTGGTTGAATTTGATAAACCCCGTCAGGACCCGGGGTACAATTGAGCCCAGAGCATGGCTCTGCTAATCGGGAACGGCGAGAAAAGAGATAAAGTCCATCTCGCAAACATCAGTTAGTACGTTACTCTCCGAAACAAGAGGTCAGCTCTGGCATACGTCGTCGGGGACTCTTTCCCTTTTCTTTGATGACCTCCCCGACGACGATGACAATTGACACAACGAACTATGACGATGACAAAGACGATGACGACCGTGACGTGAGAACCCCCCTTAATTTCCTACCCTTACCCTTGGCTGGTTTTGTCTAGCATGAGCCTCTTCTCCCAATACCCTCTAGACTAGAGTTGAGCACTATGACGTAACGGTTTACGCACCCTTTATCTAAATAAACAAACCATATTCAGTTAATTTGAGAACCAATTTCTACAGTGTACACTCTCACGACTAATCTGTGGCTAGGTCTAGCCAGCAAAGTTTTAAATAAACATTTATTAAAACATTCTTATTTAGATTCTTCCCACTAAGTCATTGAACTAATTTTCAGTAGGGAACATTAGATATAAATCCGACCAAACCAACCATGTAGGCACCGACACCATCAACGAGCGAACAATGCCCAACCCGCGGACAGCGCCAGAATCAACAAGGCTGATTCGGAACAACCTTAGAGTTTATTATGTGCCTCGTTGCTAGGACGGCCCCAAAGACACCGTTCCGTTTACAAATAGCTAAGCCAAGAACTGATGGCTTTGTTCCACAACAGAGTTTATTATGTGCCTCGTTGCTAGGACGGCCCCAAAGACACCGTTCCGTTTACAAATAGCTAAGCCAAGAACTGATGGCTTTGTTCCACAACAGAGTTTATTATGTGCCTCGTTGCTAGGACGGCCCCAAAGACACCGTTCCGTTTACAAATAGCTAAGCCAAGAACTGATGGCATTAGTCTACAACAGAGATATAAAAATCTTCTGACTATAGCGGGCATCGAACCCAGTATCTTGTTCTCACAGTTCGTCTCCGTCTGGGCAGGGGTTGAACTCAACCAGGAGTATTCTTATGCTGATAGTCGACGAGACAATAAGGCAACGTCCATCTCTCTGGCTCTGGCAGTGGTCGTCGGGTCCCCCCCCCCTTGACTACCACCTAGACGTCGACGACGATGACAACACATATGATGACAAGAACACAGATCTCCGCCCGTCAACACAGTGGCCCAGAGCTGGGCTCTGCTGGTCGTAACAGGCGCTGGCCTCGGATATCTCTTAACCAGAGAACAAGTTGTTCCCAGATGTGCAAAAGTGATGTAGGCCTACCCGACTGGGCCCGGGGCAGAATTGGCCCAGAGCATGGCTCTGCTAATCGTAAAAGGCGATTCAAGAGAAAAAGTCCACCTCGCAAACATCAGCTAGTAAGAGCGGAGTATATTAAACCCCGAAACTAGAGGCGAGCTCTGGCAATCGTCGTCGGGGACCTTGCCCCCTTCCCTTGACGACCCCCCGGCGACGATGACAAAGACGATGACGACCGCGACGTAAGAAACCCCCCTTCCTCTCCCTACCCGTGGCTGGTTCTGACCAGCGGGGGCCCCCTCCTGGTGCATTATGGTGGTGGGCATTATGCCCCTAAGGGGTTGACGCTTCCTTTAACCCAAAAAAAAAAAATTAACCCTGCTTATGTTGAGGAATGTCCCAAAATATGTTTGCCTTGCGAAAAATAAATTTGATCTCTCCCGGATTATAAAAAGAACTTTTCTCATTGTTACAGCTCCCAATTTTCAAAATTTATAAATTGAAATTTTTATTTAAAAAAAATTAAATTTCAATCAATCACTTTTCCCCTTGTTTTTTAATTCAAAAAAAATAAATTTGTTTTGCTATAACATCATCTCCTTTTAGTTCATTTTATTTTAAACTTATAAAGAAATTAATCATCAAACCGCCACAAACTTAATATTAACTTTAAATGTCAAAAGGCGGCGAATACAAACTATTCGGTTGAAGCCCCCCTATTTTCCCCGGGGGCGTCGTTTAAGATGGTTAACCACACTTAAAAAAATTTCCATAAATAATCAGCCAAGGCCTTTAAAAGATTAAAAGCAATGGGGATGTAAAAGAAATGCCAAGCTTATGAAACCCCCCCTACATTTTCGCAATTTTTTTGGGACCTTGCCCTGCTCCTTGCACAAACGTGAAAAATTTTTTTTTGGGCCAAAAATTTTTTTAATGTGAAAGAAAATTTTTTTGCGAAGAAAAAACCCAAGTTCTTTAAATTTATTTATTAAAATTTTAAGTCCTTTTTCCAAAAAGGGAATAAAAATTTTTTACTTTAAAGATTATAAAAATTTGGGATCCCCAATAATTTTTAATTAATTTCCCCTTTTTCCCTCTGTTATTGCCTCGTTGATCCGGGAGTCGACAGGGGTTGGAATCGTTTTCCAAAATTTGGGTCGGTGTTTCATTTTAAAAATCCCGGTCGTTTTTGGACAATGCCCCGCCCGTCGGTGGGGGCCCAGCGTAAAACATGGTTGGTTTGGGTTTCTCTCTTTTATAACCCCTTTTTGGAACCCGGGAGTCGCCCGCTTTTGAATCGTGCCCAAAAAAAGTTAGTCGTTTTTCCTGTTGATGAACATGCGTTGTTTGTCTTTTGCAAACTTTTTATTTCCTTTCTATCATCTCGAATTGCCTTAGCTGCTAAACCCAGTGTATGTGCCCGTTCATGCTCCTTTAATCGGGTTTGATATTTTTCCCCCCCTCTAAAAAAGGGGTACAATTTTCCACATTTACAAGGATCTTGTAAATTCTGCGACTGTCATATTATTTAGAACCTTAACGTGTCAAATGAAAAGCTTATTCCCCCCTTATCTGACAGAAACTAGTTTTTATTTCTTTTTAATAAAAGTAATCTCCCTTCTCTGCCCCATGGCTTGTGAAAAACGGCAGCCGTTTCCCGCCACTGGTTTTCACGGGAGTCAAACTTGTTTTTTTCCCCTCAAGGGGATGCCCTTAAAAAAAAAGCTTGTTTAAAGGTTTTGGGTAAAAAATCTTTTCTGGAAAAAATTTTTTTCCAAAAACCTTTATTTCCCCGTGAATGTGGTTTTTCCCCAGTTAAACTTTTTCGAACTGATGGTGAGTGAATTTAAAACTGCCATGTTCTGTTTCGGGTGGTGGTGAAATCTTCATGTAAGAAAAGGGTCCGTGTGTGTGGCTTTCTGTACCCGTTTGGTGCTCCCTTTACCGCCCCTCGCCTCTCAAACCCGGGACGTCTAAGACAGCTAGCTGTTTGTTTTCCCTTTTTTTCCCCATAGAAAACGCAATGCTTTTTTTCTTGTGAATTCTTTTCTTCGGAAATAGATCAAGAGATTCTTTCCGTGTTGCCAAATGCAATAAATTCATCTATGTAACGTACCCAAACATTTTGGGTTTTTGAGAGGTACTCTTTGCCCTCAATTAAACCGGGGGCGGGTTCGACCAGCATGACCCTCCTCCCCCCCATATCCCCATGCTAGAGTCGTGCATTTATCTAACGGTTGTCGCGCCCCTTAATCCAAAAAAAAACCAAAAACAAATTTTCTGGAGATGGGGGGGAAAACCCCTTGTTTAAACCTTTCTGTCTTTTGGAAAACTCCCCACAAAAACGTTAATAGCTAAAAACTGGGTACCAGCTACAAAAAAAACCCCCGTTTAAAAAAAAAAGCATAAAGGGGTGGTAGCGAGACTTTTTAAAGTTTAAAAAAAAATCTTGTTACGCTTTTACTATCATCTCCATTATATCAGTTTTTTTTTTTTAAATTTTAAAAAACAAAAATAACCCAGGGAAACCCGGCAAAAAACTCTTTTAATTTTTTGAATATAAACAGGCGGCAAAATTTATGACCCAAAAGGGTTTAAAAGCGCCCTGTTTTTTACGTCGTCCAAAATGCGGTGATGATTTTTAAACACCGGTCCTCAGCTTAACCTCCAATGCTTTTGTATAATCGCCCGCCCCCCTCAATTGGGCATCTTTCCGGGAAAGGCCCTTTTCCACAATGCAAGGGCCCCTCTGCTGTGGTAATGGTTGAATTTGCCCAAATGGGGGTTTAATGGTCCCCAAAAGGGAGGGGACAATAATATGGGGTGCAGAGGGTTTGATACCCCCCAGAATAAAAAAACCTTGGGGGAAATGGGTGCCACTGCCCACAAGTAGCGTGGCAGAAACCCCCATGTCGCGCACGGACCCGGGGAAAACCCGGCGTTTATGTCGATAAAGACCCCTCGGTGGAAAACAAACCCCTTGGAAAATTTAACGAGTAGAAAAAAGTTTGTGGTTGATGTAGGGTTTTGCAGTGCGGAAAGGCACAAGTGTTCTCACTTGGGGCAACCGTCAATAGACGATTTTAAAAATCACCAGCGCCCTCTTTATCGCGCGCGCAAACCCTTATGGGAGAAAGGTCATTTACATGCTAAATGTCATATGCTCGGGGTGTGGGAGAACTGCTTTTCCCCAACAAGGCAGTGCAGCAGCCAAAAACCCAAATTTCCTAGGGCCCATTTAGCATGTAAATGACCTTTCTCCCATAATGCTTTGAAAAGGAAAGGCGCAGCGTTTTTAATTCTAAAAATGGTTTTTTTGCCCTTTTGCAGCACAGCGGAACACTGGACTCCCGGGAAAAGATGTTAAAACCCCCAAATGTGATGTCTTTCAACTCACGGGGGGGAGGGAGTGTATTATACCCTTTGGGACAAGTTAAACTGTCTGATCTAAATGTTGGTGAATATGGGTTTCGTGGGGGAAAGTGGCTATTTAAAAAGAAATGCGCGACAACGCGAAAAAAATACCCCCTGGGGCCCACCCCAGTATAGGAATCCATTCCCTAAAATTTAGGTAATTATTAATTTAAAATAGTCCCCTGCATACAATTTAAAAACCCCAAATAAAAAATTACCTGTGGCTATTTGACCGTAGAAAAAATAGGCCTCCCGTCATTTTGTTAAAAAAACTTGGGCCCCTACTGAATTTAAGGTTTAAGGTTTTTGTTTTCGTTTGCAGGCCTATGTAATTAGCGAAAGATGCCCTTTAAAAAACAGCTGTCTTTAAAAAAATTGGAAGATATTTTCCCCCCCTGTTTGGGAAACCTACAATTTTAAACAAGGTTCTTTTCCGGGACCATTGAAGTGCCTGCAGAGGGGTTAGCCAAGTTTTAAATAGCCAGAAAAAAATATTTTGGTATTAAAAAATAGGTCTTCAGTTTTTGGCTAACCTAAAATTCGATAGCCCAACCATGGGTTTTTGTCTTTTTTCGCCTTCAGCTTTTGGAAAAACAAATGTAACGAGTCTGGCGTACCCGAAAGATGTTGCCCGAGTAGTTAAAAAATTTTGGTTTTATAGCTGCCAAAATAGGGTCTACAAAACCAAAAAAAACAGTAATTAACTCTTTTTTCAAATTTAAAAAAAAAATATAAAATTTAAAGTCAGATGAGAGAACTCCAGGGGGCCTTGGGCCCTAGGCGGGGTTTCTAACTCATGTTACAAAATTGGTACCCCCATTTAAAAAATCAGTTCAGTCTACTGAAACTGGGTGAACTGCTAATGGGCCCAATACAAAATACTAGGCCTAAAATTAAAAACCCGGGCCCTTCAATAGGCTTTTACTTTGGGGAAAATCGGCGCCGTCGAGATATGCCCAAATGAAATCCCCCTTTGGGCCTCCTCGACTGTATCAGTTTCTCCGCTCCATTTTTACCCCCCCATTTTCCTCAGCCAGTTTTACCCAAGAAAAAATTACCCTTTAAAAGGGCCCTTTATAACATAGTCACCATTCTAATATAAAAAAAAAAACAACCAAATTTAATATTGAAAAAAAAACAAAAAGGTTTCTATTGCATGATGACATTAATCAATTTTAAAAAATTGTGTCAAGCTCGCGTTTGTTTGTAACTGGGGCGGTGTTTTTTGAAAAAAATCGATCATCATGCGATTAGTCGATCAATCAACAGTTGAATTTAATCCACGATTCAATCATCAAATCTCTCGCCAGTCGAAATTACACCCGCGATTGGAAAATCGTAAACTCGACGTCGAAATGCATAAAAGCAATCTAAAAACAAGCCCGGAATCAAAACCAAGAATTAGAACAAAAACAATAATGAAACCAAGAACGCCCCTTTTGGGCCCACAGTTGGGTTTGGTCCTTGGTCGCATTTCGCATTTTTCCAAAGGGTCTGTTCTTTTCTCGGACAAATTACCTTCATTTTTAATTCTAGAAAAAGATTTAATAATATTGGGTTGGTTAAAAAACGAAGAAGTTGCCCATTTTTGGGCCCGGGGTTTTTTTGGGCTTTGATTTTTTTAGTGATTAGAAAAACAACCATTGTTTTTGTCATGGTTTTTAAGTCGTCTAGACCTGGGGCCCCTTGGGCGGGTTTTGGTTTTTTTCATCTCCCGGGCCAAATATGTGGGGGGTTCCGAAAAGGAAAAATTTGGTGGGCCCCAAACGGGGTAAAAAGGGTTCAGCATCCCATTCGATTCCCAGAAACCCCAGCTTTTTTTAAGTTTGATTAACTCAACATTTCTTTTCGCCGTCAAACAGGGCCCGACGCTAAATTTTTTCGTCCGCACAGTGAAAATTTAAAAGGGTTGGCCCCCCGCAAAGTTTTCCCAGCGGACCCCAAGAGTATAATTTTTATTTTTCAGTAACAGTTTTTTAAAAAGGGGCCCTTTATTTATATTTTTTATATCAATAATTCCTTAAAACTGATTTTATTTTACTACTGTAAGTATTAATTTATTTTAAATTTGGGCTACATTTTGGGAAAAAACCTATTTTTTTTACTTTTTTTATTGGTACATTGCAAACTGCCCTAGTTAAGTATTTCCCAAACCCTCGGAAATCAAAAATCCCATCAAAAAACCGTTAATCCTAAATTGGCTAATGGGCTAAGGACGAAATAATTTTAATTTCCGTTAAACTTAAACATTCAATATGATTGGTTTTTCTTTTAATTTAAATTAAACAATAAATATACGATTTAATATTTGGGAAAATTTCTTCTTAAAGATTTTGGGCCCAAAAACCTGGTTTTTTGGTTGGAAAACATGGCACGGGTTTCCTTCTCATTCTGATCGAGTGTGGATGCGTCGAGAGAACTGCCACCTAAAAGGGTTTCATAAAAAGTACACAGAAAATTGCATACACATGCTATTTAAAGACGTAAATTTACAATAAAGAAATTTTGGGGCGTAGATTTTAAAAAAGTTTTAAAAAGTGTCCTAATTGCCATCAAAAAATTTTTACGCTCGCTTTGAGTGGGGCGTGAAATATTGCTGGGTTGAAAGAAGGGGGCCGGATCGCTATGGACCACCTATGGTCTGTGGTCGCAGTTGGCCCAACGGTTAGCGCGTCGTTTTGTAAGCAAAAGGTCACCGGTTCGATTTCCCGGATGTGAATTCTTTTTTACCTTTTTTATTGACCCCATAAATTATTGTTTATTTCCCCTTTCGCAAACGGGTTACAAATTTATATAATTTTTTCATTTAAAATTACTCAAACAAAAAGACATTCTTCCTCAACGTTTGGCTTTTAGAGTATTTTTTGGGTGTATGTGAAAGTAAAAGGTTTTGCTTTTAAAACCGGCTTCATCCCTGCGCACTGCCCCCAAATTTTTAGTTTTTTTTAAAATATAAAAATTTTCCAAATATTTAAAAAAGGCCCCTACAGGGACATACATAAAAAATTGCCATATGTAGAACTGATGTTTTTCTAGGGGAAAAAAATTTGCCCCAATTAAAAATAATACTAAAAATTGAAAATAAATTTTGTGATAGGCCCCTCAAAAATCTTATTTTAAAATTTTGCCCCGGTTATTCGTGAAGGGCCATATATGTTATCTTATTTTTAAATTTGGGAAAACATTTTTTAAACGATTTTTTTTAAAACTTTAATCCATTCGAACTACGGGTTGTAATACTGAGAGGCACCAAAACCCCAAATTTTTTTAAATTTCGCCCCAAATCTACTTTACCAACGGAGTTCACTTAATTGGTAAATCGAGCGCGGTTTCGAAAAGCTTTCCACGCAGCGTTGCCAACCCCTTCACTGTTGCCCCCGGTTTGTTACAATATTTTTGATTTTGGACGTAAAAATATAAAAAATCCAGTATGGAAAAATGTATTTTGCAAATACTATTTTTTTTCAGTGTTTTTTCCCTGAAAATTGATACTAATTTAGTCATATTTCATTTGGGGTTTTTCTTGTACTTTAGGGGCCTTTTGGTGGGAAAGTGTTAGGGTTTTGCTCGTTTGGCAAGTTTAAAGGATGGGGGTTTTTACTTGATTTTTATTTCAAAAAAATCTCCAAAAAGTAAGCTGGTAACCCCCATTTTGTTTGTTGTTTTTATTAAAAAGCACACTATTAAGAGTATATATTATAAAATTTCGCCAAATTTCAGGACGAGAAAGTTTAAAACCGGATCGATTTTAACATTTTAAACAAAACCAAAACTTCAAAGGTAAATTTTTTTTTTTATTAGAATAAAAAAAAAATTTGGGTAAAATAATTCTTTTTTTTTTTAAATACGTGCACTCTCGGTTTCCTTTATATACTAAGAAAACAATATAATTGGATGAGCGTAGCGAGCGAAGCAAAAACCTCAATTTAAAATTGACCCCTGAAAAAATTTGCCCCAATGTTTTTATGTTCTTTTTTTTGTTTTTTCTGTCTGTTTGTTCGCAGACTCCGGGAAAAGGCATAGCGATTTTGGAAAAAAATTTTGGGGGGACCTTCGAAATCTCTAAAATTAGACGTGCCACGTTTTTGGGTTCTCAAAAAAAAAAATTTTTTCTTTGAATATCGTACTTTTACGATTTTTTTTTTTTTTTAAGTGCGAAAATTTTCGTGACTTTTGCCCGTTTCTAACCAAACGGGGGGGGCTAGAACGTTCATTTTTCCAGGGACATTAAGGTTAAGTGATGTTTTGTTTTTTTGAAACAAAAAGGTAAAAAACATTACCCAAAAAACCATATAAAAAAAGGGGTTTTTAAAATTAATTTTTTTGATATATTTAATTCAAAAAAAATTTAAAAATAAAAACTTGACAAAATTCACCTACAATGCGTTAAAAAGCATTTGGGATAAGTAAAAAGACCCCACGCAAATTAAAAATTTTACAAAAAGCTCATCCATCAACGCAAACGGGCCCTTTAGCTTTTTCCTGTTATTAAAAAAACCCTTAAAATCAAAAAAACATAAAACATCCCTGCGCAAAAATGACCTGACTAGTTAAACGCCCCGGTTTCTAATGTCGGGATTTTAATTTTGGGGATCTCAATGAACCCAAGAAAAATGGTTTGTTTTAACCCCAGACAAGGGTTTGTTTAAAGTAAAAGCAAACTTATTTAAAAGCAGCATTATCCCCCCCAAAACCCCGTGCACAGGGTTTTAATTTTTTTTTGCTTTTTCCCCCCTGCAAATAAATTTTAAAACGAGTGGGGGGGACTCCAAAACGTTTTATTTTTATTTATTTTTTTACCCAAAAATAAAAAAAATTAAATATTTATTTACTTCAAATGTGAAAGGCGGTGCACAAAATCCTTTAAACCCGGGTTTACGCGCCCCAGTTCCTGCCCCCGTCTGGGGCCCCGGGGGAGAAAATTTTTCCCCCGAGGGATGGCTCTGCTAATCGTACAAGGCGATTTAAGAAAAAAAATCTACCTCGCAAAAAACACTAGTATGAAGTGTAGAAATTATTCCCCCAATCGAGAGGGGAGCTCTGGCAATCGTCGGCCCACGACCCCTTTTCCCCTTCCCTTTACGACTCCCCGAGGGCTAGACGGGCAAATTTCACCACCAAAAAGATGACCCAAAAACAATGACGCCCCCCGACGTGAGAATCCCCTTTTCCCCCCTTTTCCCCTGGCTGGGTTTTGAACCCGCAGGGCCCTTTCCTCCCTCCCACCCCCCCTTTGGGTTTGAGTGGTGCATTATGGGCCCTTCGGTTGACGCGGGCTTTAATCCAAAACAATAAAAAATAAAACACCCCATATTAAACCCCGGGCCATATTTTTAAATTTATTTTAATCCATTTAAATACATAAATTTTTTTTTTGCTATAAATATCATTTATTTTTTTTTTTATAAACACTTAGGAAAAAAATCTAAACATCAAATACAAAATTAACTCGTTCATCAAATTTTTTTATCACAACCGGGCAAATTAAACCCAACCGGTTTTAAGCGGGCCCCATAGTTTTTTGACGTCGGCTTTGAGCACTTCAGTACAGGGTACGTCTGTTCGTTTTTTTGAATGGGTACCCTGCTAAAAAAATTGCCCGCCTGTGCTTGCCTGCTTACACCTCGCCCAATTAGTGATTTGCAAAAAACTACTCGAAGCCTGCTTTTCTGGCTTCCCACTGCCTAATTAACCCGGGCATGCGTTTAAGTCGCTGTCCCCAAAAAACCCTTTAAAAAGGGGGTTTAAAAAGAAGACTGTGGCGCCATTTTAAAATTAAAGTTTTAATGGCCGCTCACCCCCTACAAAGTACAATAAGCATCCGATGCAGCTGCAAAACCCACGAGATGGCGGTAGCTAGGGGTTTTTTTTTTTTTAAAAAAGTAAACAAACAAACCCTTTTTTGGGGTTTTTTTTAGTCCCTGTGGGGTTGATCTCTCGTTTTTATTTACTTTTTAAAGAAAAGGAAGAAGAATTTTTGTTATTGTTTTGTGTGACAAAAATTTTAAAATTTTTCCAAACTCGTTCCCGTAGAAAAAAAAATACTTGGCTCCTTTTTTAGCCCAAAAAGGCGAAGACCCAAGGGGGAGAGACTTTCATTAATTTACATTTTCACAAGAATAGAAACTTTCCCGGGTGCAAGGGCACTGTGGAGAGGAGACCCAGGAGGGTTTTTTTAAATAAAGAGAAAGGCTTTGTTCAAGGGTGGAATACCTATATAAAGTGATTTGCCAAAGATGTATTTTCTATTCATCAGGCCCTAGGCTTTGGGGGCCTGTGTTGTTATTTTCTGTTTCCGATGCAGCGTGGACCATATTTTCGGTTTCAAAAAATTGGGAGCGAAAATTTAAAGGGAATTTGAGCGGGAAGGAAGGGAAACTAGAAAACATTTCGTGTCTCCCCCAATCGCTTCGTTTTTATGGACCAAGGTTACAGTTAAAACAAAAAGGGTGGGCAACAAATTCGAATCGGTGGTTTTTTTTATACTGGGTTTGGGATGCGGTTTCATGGTTTTGGATCATTGGGTTCGTTTTTTTATCCCCGGCTGGGGGCCCGGGGGAATTGGCCCCGAGCATGGCTTGGCCCAACGTTAAAAAAGGGGATTTAAGAGAAAAAGTCCCCTCGCAAAAAATCAGCTAGAAAAAAAGCGGAAAAAATCTTACTCCCGAAAATAAGGCGAGCTCTGGCAATCGTCGTCGGGGACCCTTTCCCCTTCCCTTGACCACCCCCCCGCCGACGATGACAATGACACAAGAACGATGACAAAGAAATGGGCGACCGCGACGTGAGAAACCCCCCCTTTCCCCCCCTTTCCCTTTGGGTGGGTTTGACCAGCATGGGCTCCTCCTGCCCCCCCCCCCCCCCCCCCCTTAGGATAGAGTGGTGCATTATACCTAAAAAGGGGGCGCTCCTTAAACCAAATAAACAAACCCCCTTTACCCACCCCCCGGCGGGCGAATTTACAATGACACAACGAAAGATGACAAAGAAAGTTGACGACCGCGACGTGAAAAACCCCCCTTCCTCCCCTTAAAACCCCTGGCTGGTTCTGAAACCCGCATTTGGGCCCTCCCCCCCCCCCCTTTAGGCTAGAGTGGTGCATTTGAAACCCCCAAAAGGTTGAAGCCCTCCTTTTAAACCAAATAAACCAAAAAAAATCCCCAGGTCTACCGCCCCCTGTTTTAGGGGCAGAGAATGCTCCGTAAAATTTTCCCAACTTTGGTTGGGATGAGGGAATTAGAGTCCCCACTGGGGTTGATTTAGAATCTGTTTGGGGGGGATTTCTAAACTGTGTGTAGTCCCCGTTTTCGGCAGGGAGCAGGAGCAATCCCAAAGGCTGCCCGGGTACTACCATGGTACCCCAGCAAATGCCCCGATCAATATATTTAAACAAAAAAAATATTTTATTCTATTCTTCTCCAAGGTGTGTGGGATCACACGGGGAAGGGTTTATTTGACATTTTTTTTGGAACCCGCCAGGGGCCCCCACAAAGATAGGGGGCAAATTTAAGGGCTAAGTCCCTTTTTTACCGCAGTGGAACGGTTTTTCCGCCAAGGGGATTTGGTTTTTTTATTGGTGATAAAAAGGGTCGCATGCATTGGGGTCCTATTCAGTCATACCGCCATTAAAGAGCCATTGACCCCCCGAAAAGGAACCTTTTAAATTAAAACCTAGCCCCGGTCGCCCCGAAACATCGGAGAGTTTTTGGTCAGATGGGAAAATTTGGTGGGGGATTTTCTATCCAAAACCTTTTGGGGGTTTCGCTGGTAACGGGGGGTTTAAGGTATGTCAAACATGTGGGAGTGATGCCCCAATTATGCTCCCGTGGCGACGGGCCTTTCAGCCGAGAATGAACCCCCTGCCCCCTGGACCCGAGGGCCAGTTCCCCGCACCCGCGGGCGAGGGCTTCAGGGGCCCACTTCCGCGACATGCTGTTTACAAATCCCCACACTGTACGCAATCCAAATGTTAATAGTTCTTTAAACCCCCGGGCCCAAACCCCAAATTTTATGTTTTACACTGCTAAATTCCTTTTTAAAACAATAAAAAAAAAACGTATTATGAAAAAATTGGTTAATTACCCTGTAAAATTGTAGATTTTAAAAAATTGTCATCCTCGGTGTACATCGACACTCTAATGGTGTCTGGGTTAAATAAAATAAATATAATTTCAAATGCCAAAAAAATGAGAATGTATTATTTTGTTAAATTTGGTTGGGCCTAAGTGAAGAATCACTTAGCGTCCAATTGCCCGCCAGTGGCGCAAACTACCCTAACCAAACCGTGAACCAAACCCCGTAAAAATTAAAAAAGAGTGATTCTTCACAATTTCCAAAAAAATTATTGGGAGGTATGGGCAAAGTAGAATTAAGTTTGAAAAAAAAAAAATAAACAGAAAAAAAAAACAATTATAATGTTTTTCTTAAGCCTTGGAGTCAGGCTCTCCCCCTTTTCCCTTTTTTTTGAAAAACTTTTCAAAAAATTAAAAATGCGATTATTAGATTTTTTCATCCGTTCGGCCCTGTCCCGCATGAACTTTAAGGGTAGGGTCTTCTTGTTTTGGGTTTTTTGGGTTTGGGGGTTTTTTTGGCTCCTTGGGTCGTATTTTTTTTGGGGGCCCTTCCTTTATCGTCGCTCGGGAAAAGTTTTTGGGTTTTGGAAGGTAACCCCTTTTTCTTAAAGCAGGCTCTAAGAAATTGGCCTGCGAGGATCCCCACGCGGGAAAATGTAGACGGAAACGGGAAATAAGGGAAAAAAAAGGGAGAGGGAAAGGGGGGTTTTTTGAATTTTAAAAAAAAATATTTTTCAAAAATTGGGAAAAATTGTTAAAAAGGAGAAGGGGGGATGCAATTGGGAAAGGGGGAAGTACATGGCGAAAAGGATGTATAGAGGGGGGATGGTCTTGAGGGGCCCCCATAAAAATGGTGGGGTTAATAGGTGCCGGCAGAAAAAAACTCATCAAGCAGGAATGTAGTAGGGCCAGGTAATTGGGTGAGGATGATTGGTGTGGGAAAAGGCCCCTTCAGCCGGGTGACCCCGGGTTTGGGGGATTCTTCATTTCCTATAAACAAGCAAGTTTTCAGGATGGATATAAGGATAGGGTGGGCTAGGATGTGGAGGGTGATGGGCAAAGCGAGTAATATTTTATGGAAATGGGTTTTTTAAAAGGGAAATTTTGGTTGTAACTAAGTAGGGCCCGGGTTGTTATGTGTATAAATATTTTTTTAAGTTCTTCCCAAATTATGGCCCTGGTTTATTCTTTTCAAATTGTTTAATTCTGATATCAAATATATGCTTTTTAAATAATATATTTACTAATATTTCGTTACATACATAAGCAATATTTTTTAAACATTTTTTTTGTTTTTTTTAAGCACATATTTTTATGTTTTAAAAACAAAAAAAAAAAAATAAATATTTTTTGGGCGTTTTTAAACCCAACCCTAAAAATCCGTGCCTGTTTAATGAAGTAATACTCACAGAATGCACGCAAAAATTTTCTTTATTACATTTTATTACCCCACCATCTAAATTAGGTAAAGAAATACAAAAAAAAATGTTTCCAAAAATTTTAAAATTTTTTATGGGGAAGAATGGGAAAATTTAAATTTAACATCAAAAATAAAAAAAAAAATATAAATTTCCCCACCAACCCCTTTTCCCAAATAGTGACTTTTTAGTGGCAAAATTTTTTTAAAACTTTGAAAAAAGTAAATTTATTTTAAAAAAAAAATTTGTATAATCTACCCCGTGAACCCATCATCATACAAATGATTTTCAGTGGGGGACAGTAAACCAAAGTTACCAAGCCCAAACCCTTTCAGGCCCCCCGCCCCCAATCAAACGAGTGAACGATAACCAACCAAAGACGATATTTAAAAGGAAATATTTGCAATCAGTGGTTTTGGACAGTGCGAACAACCGCGGAAACAAAGCCAAATCAACAAGGTCGATTCAGAAAAAACTTTTTTAATTTTTTATGTTCCTCGTTGCTAGGGCGGCACCAAAGTTTACCCCTTCAAAAAATCCCTAAAACAAAAATGGTGGAAACCCAAATTCCCAAAATTAAAAATTAAAAAAAATTTAGATTTTGGCGGGGAAACGAAACCCTTGACCTTTGCATAAGAAGCAGGGGACGCTAATCCCAAGACAAACGAACCCCAAAAAAATAGTGGGGAAATTTAGGGCCAAACCCGAAGCAGACCTTTGGGAATTTTTTATTAAATTCCCCGGGACTTTTCAGTTAAATTTTTCCCACTTCTTTGGGGAAAGATTTTTGGCGTTGATGATCCCCATTTTTTGAACAACTTTCCGAAAGGGAAAAGACAATAATAATTAACCTATGATGAACCGGGGGAAAAACCCCCACTAGGGAACGTAGGTAGGTTTAAAAAGGGACTTCTTCGGTTGATGTTAAGTCCTTAGGAAAAGCATAGGTTAGGGGGAGGGGGGGGGGGTCTTTTAAGCGTCTAGGTTTCCCACATATTTTAAAAAGTATTATTTTATTATTATTATTTTATTATAAATTTTTTATGGGCATTTAAAACCAATCAAATTAGAAGGTTTTTTCGTCCTACTAGGGATTTTAAATTAGTAATAGCCTAGATGGCCTGCTAATGTTGTGTGGTCCCCGGCTTATGTTTTACTGATTCAATTTCAGTATTTGTCCTAGGGCCATGTACCCTTTTCTAGCCCAATGCCAGCCACACTGCTCGTCCATTCCCCCTAAAGGGTACAAAAAACTATATAAAGGGCCCAGGGCCGCCCCCAGGGAAAAAAAAACGAGACTTAAAGTCCCGCCCTTTGCTGCCGTTTCCCCTTTCCTCGTGAAAAAGGTTGTCGTTGGGGCCCCTCTCGAAAGGGGGTAAACCTAAACCCTGAGCTCCCCCGCCCCCAAACCAAAAAACCCTAAACGTTTAAAAGGGCGAGTTTTTACAAAAAGGTTTAAAACCCATAGGCCTCCCCATAGCCCCACCATTTAAAGCTAACTGTAGGGCCCAGTCCTAAATTCTAGGCATATTATTTTTTCTGCGGTAGGGCTAACACCCGGCTAGGCTAGGAAACCACGGACAGGGCCCAGGCCTACCCATCTTGCTAAAGGGGCCCAGGTATTAAAGCTATTTCCCCGTAGCTTAAAACCACCCAGTCCCCAAACCCCAGGAGCCATGCCCAAAGGGCCCAAGCCTAAGGGCCCAGCATAATTTTAGACCTATTAAATTTTTCTAGGGGAGGGGTAGGTTAGAATTGACAAAAAGGGTGCTAGGCCTACAAGGGCCCAGGTAAACGTCCCTACCCCCGTAGTTGAGCCTAGCCCTGCCACTGGGTCCGGCCCATATTTTTATTTCCCAATCGTGGGCCCTATTAAATTTAAATTTGGGCTAGGCCTAGCATAGCCTAGGCCCCCGGGCCCAAAGGGCCCAGGGGATAGCCTAGGGCTAGGCCCAAGGCCCCAAAGGAAAATACCAACCCCCGCTAGGCTAGGCCTTTTATCCAAAAATGGGTTTTTCATTTAAGGGCTAGGCCTAGAAAAACCTTTTTGGTCCCAAAGGGCAAAAATTAAAAATAAATTTAAAAAAATCGAACCAAACACGAAACATATAAATGTTCATTTTTGGGTGGGGGATAGGGTACCTAGGGGTAGGCCCCCCCTTTACCAGCATGCCCTAGGGCTTTTGCCCAAAAAATTTTTTTTTTTTTTTTTTTAATTTGTTTGAAATTTCCCGACACTGCTAATTTTCTACGTGATAAGGAAAATAAATTTTTTAAATACAAGGGTACTTGGGAACAAATTTTAAAATTTAAAATTACAATCCTGTTACATTTTACGTTTCGTATTCGGGCCCTCTTGTAGTAGGGAAATAGGCTCGCAAGCATCACCTTTTGGGGCTACGCTCGGGTTTTTTTAAACCCAAATAACCCTTCTGAAGCCTACTTTTGACATTTCGACGCCAACTTTTTCCCCGTGACTTCCCGGGTAAAGGGGTCCCACCCTTTGCCAAGGGAGACTCGCTCAAAAAAATCGATTACAGGGCAAACTTTAAACATTCAAAACACCATTAACTCGTCTCATTTTTTTATTTCACAACCCGCCCAAAATGGAAACCCAACCCCGGTTTTTAAGCGCCCTATAGTTTTTGACGCCGGGGGGGCGAACATTCAGTATCAGTATGTTTGATTCTGGTTTCTGTACGGGGTAAAAATCGTGCTAGGTTGATTGATCCGATTCCCCAAAAATATCCCGGGTTTTCCAGGTGGGGCATTGTTCGTCGGGCGATGGTGTCGGGCCCCACAGGGTTTTCTTGGTGGTCGGCCCTTTTTAATTTTTTTGTTCCCCCCTTAAAAAATTATTCCGTGATAGAATGGGGAGTATTTATTTTATTATCATGGATAAAAGAAGCAAAGACTTTTAATTCACTTACCCCGAAAAAAAGAACATCCAGGATTTTTTCTCTTTTTCTACTCTACCGGGATAACCCGCATAAGCATTTCAGTCTCTTTAAGACTTGCGGGCGTTGAAGGCAGATAGGGTGAATCTTTCTCTTGGGCTTATATTGACGACAAGACGATGAGACAACAAAAGACGACACGATAAAGTAATCAAAGGGCAAAAACAGATAACAAAAACATAATAGCTAATCCCTAAAAGCCCACTTTGGCCCAAAACGTTTGCGAAGCGGCCTAGTTTTATGTTCATGCGTTGAATTCATTCAAACACAGAGACAAAAAGTTAAACCCTTGTTCACAACACAATAAAAAAAATCAAAATAATGAATTACATTTCTTAACTTTTTGTAGTTTAAAGGGTTTTAAAAGAATGTCTTTCGGGTTCAATATACTAGATTGTCAATATCGGGTACTCATGAAAACTTCCCTATTTCCCTTTCCAACACAAAAAGCACAGCAGCGGCCAAAAGCAAATAACAAAAGAAGGGTTTTAAAAAGTTTTTAAAAAGGGTTTTTAGGCCCCCTCTGGGCCCGGGGGATTTTTTTCCCAGAACATGGCTCTGCTATTCGTTCAAAGGGGATTTTAAAAAGAAAAAATTTCCCTCTCGCAATTTATCGGCTATAGTAAGAAGGGGGTTCTGACCGCTTGATATGATCAATATCAATATAAACAAAGATAGATTTTTTCATCAAACACTTTTTGAATTCACTCGTTTAAGTTTTTCCAAATCCCCGTTGAAACGGAATAATATATTGGATTTTAGCCTATGCCCACTGAAAAGACACACTATCATAAATTCAGGATTTTATTTATCCAAAAACTGGATCGTGTGATACCGGAAACCCAAAATTTGAAATATCACACGAAAATAAAAATGTTGAAAACCCAAAATTTTTTTCAAATAAAATTTAAATTTTATTTAAAAAAAGAATTTGTCTTTTTGCCTTTTTAAAAACCCCATTCTTTTCCTTCTTTTTTAAAAAACACAAAAAATAAAAATTTTAAAATCATTACTCAACAAATACCAACCTATTGAAGCGCCCTAGTTTCCACGTTTTTTTTTATTGTAAACACTTCCACGGGAAAAGTAAAACAGTACATAAAATTTGGGAAAAAATACTTTATTTCATAATGTTAAAAACAACAAAATAATTTCCAATTATACATAAAACTATATATGAAAAAATATACATGAAAAAAAGCATGGGTCTGCTAATCGTAAAAGGCGATTCAAGAGAAAAGTCCAACTCGCAAACATCAGCTAGTAAGAGCGGAGTATCTTACTCACCAAACTAGAGGCGAGCTCTGGCAATCATTGTCGGGGACCTTACCCCCTTCCCGTGACGACCCCCCGGCGACGATGTCAAAGACGATGACGACCGCGACGTGAGAAACCCCCCTTCCTCCCCTTACCCGTGGCTGGTTCTAACCAGCATGGGCCCCTCCTCCCCCCCTTCGGCTAGAGTGGTGCATTATGACCTAACGGTTGACGCGTCCTTAGTTCAAATAAACCAAAAAAAAAACATTCCCGACTAAAAGTGTTTGTAGCTGATAAGCAAATTATACCGTCCTCACAATTCGGCTTCACAGAAGGCACTTCAACTGAACATCAACTACACCGCCTCACCAACAAGATTACTCATGGGTTCATCAACAACTCTCACACGGCTGTGGTATTCTTAGATTTGGCAAAGGCGTTTGATAAGGTCTGGCATCCAGGTCTCCTCTTTAAGTTCGCAAAACAAGACTGCCCTCGTCATCTACTTCATCTTCTACACTCCTTTTTAAAGACAGAACCTTCATCGCCTCCTGGATGGGAGCTACCAGCATCCCCCGTCCAATCAAAGCAGGAGTACCACAAGGGTCTGTAGTCAGTCCTTTTTTATTCAACGTCTATACGGCTGATTTTCCGTCATTACCACAGGGGGTTATTTTAAATCTATTTGCAGACGATAATGCACTGGCTGCCATATCTGAGTTCTCAAGCCTTGATATCGCCAAACTACAACGCGGCGTCAACATGGTGGCACCCTTCTACAGTAAATGGAGGCTGGGCCTCAATCCAATAAAAACAGAAGCTGTCCTCTTCTCAAGGAGAAATGTGAATCAACTACCCCGTCTTATGCTTGGGGGACGCAGCATCCCCTGGTCGAAGACAGCCATGTACCTTGGAGCAACTCTGGACTCTCGACTCACCTGGAGGCAGCACATTCGCAACACCAAACAACGCGCTGTTCAAAAAATTTCTGCATTAGACCCACTACTAAATTCAACAAATATATCACGTTTAGACAGACTCACGATATACCGACAAATTATTCGGCCTTCCATCACATACGCTTGCCCCATCTGGGCTGGCGCTGCTCAGTCCAGTATGAACTCCCTCCAACCTCTACAAAACCGAGTGTTAAGAACCGTTACACATTCTCCCAAATCAACACCAATTCACTGGCTTCACCAGGACATTGGATTCCCCATGCTCCAAGAGCATATTACTTCCATCTCCCGTAAATTCTACCGACCCTTAGAATACATTTCCATCCTGAGGTTCGCTCCCAGTGTCGTTTTCATCCGACCAGCCGCGACCGTCATCCGAGATAAATCGCCAGTATTGGAACCAATGCATCATTCCCTCCAAATGCGAAGAAACGTATAATCAACCACACTCACGATGACTCCAAATCTCCCCCACCAAACCCTGCCAAGAAAGGCGGGTCTCAATTCTTCCAATATCATTGGCTGGGGATGCTGTCAGATGGTTGAGCCTTGTAGAGGGATTTGTATCATGGGATGCGTTTTGCACAGCTTTCCAGGAGGAGTTCGGTAGTCCCGACTATTTGGCTTGTTTACATGCTGAGCTAGAAGCCAGGACACAGCATCCAGAAGAGCTTTTATCGGCTTACATCAGGACCATCGCTAGCTATTATGACAGGCTCGGGGGACTGGTATCTGACAAAGAGAAGGTGCAGCGGGTTCTACGCCAGATGCACCCAAAATTATATTCTTTTGTACAACGCAGAACATTTACATCTCTTCAGAAAATGGCGCCAGCAGCTCCGGAAATCCAAGTAATAATATGGCGCCAGTCCTGTTACAAACCTCCCCCACATCCAGTAGGCTGCATTGCTAAAGCCCTGGCATTCTTTGGTACGTCTGATAGAATAGCAACTCAGTCAAGCCTTCCTCTACAAGGATCGGGTGGTAGTCAGCAGGTAGATAAGATAATAAATTATTATTGTTAGTGTAGTTCTCCACACCACTTCAAAAGGAATTGTCCACAGCGTTCGGAAAACGGGCGAACGCAGTTCCTTCCCTCCTCCTTCCTTAGTGACCTTTAGTTAGGTACGAGATGTATGACTATTTAGTCACTAGTTATCTAGTACTTGGAACTATAGAATTGGAAATGATCTTCCCCCAGGCTGTTCCTGGTTCAACATCATTTAGATGGTTTTAGCTTGACATGATGGTCAAGAAGAAGGCAGTTGTTATGAAAAAGACAGAGGAATGTTAGAAGTAAAAAGGTTTGTATAAGATCGGTAAGATTAATAAATAAAGATAAATGTAAATTCTGTTGTTATTTCGAATCGAATCGTGTCAAATCAATCACACAATCAACTCATTTCAATAACTCATCATAATATCACAGGCGGCGCAATTTGACCTAACCGGTTGAAGCGCCCAAGTTTCCCATTCCGTCGACAAACCATCTTTTACCATATTTTTTAGACACATCCGAATACCTCCCTAGTAACAGCGACAGACTTTCTAAATTCCTCTCTAACAGTATACTATTTGTTTTAACATATTGATTCTATATAAAAACATTTCATTTCTACACAAAAAATAATTTTTTGATTGATATCACTACAATCCTCATTAAATTCTTTTCCACTTTAAACTTTGAAAACAATATAAAAAACCAAACACACAACAAAATCAATAATTTAATAACTTTCAATACAACGGCGCAGTGTGACCTAAGCGGTTGAAGCGCCCTAGTTTCTCACGTCGTTATACCATTCCATTGGTGTTTTTGGTTCGGCAGTCCATAATTTGATCACATTATTTGATCGCCCCCGTCTGGGCCCGGGGTTGAATTGGCCCAGAGCATGGTTCTGCTAATCGTAAAAGGTGATGTGGCACATGTTATGTACCTTTAACCGTACATCATATGCTAGCAGAATGTGCCAAACATGATGCCTTGCGCACGCAATTTGATCTCTCCCAATCTTATGAAGAACTTCTATCATATGATAACGGCGACAAACTTTATAAATTTCTCATCCAAAGTAATCTATTTAACAAAATTTAATTCTCATCATACACATTTCTTTCTTTTCTTTATTTTCATTCACAAACATAACATTTGTTTTGCTTTAACTTTCATCAATTTATTTTGTTATTTATACACTAAGAAAACAATCTAACGATGACAGACGGTGACGACCGGAACGTTAGCACCCCTCTTTTGTCCCCTACCGTGGCTGGTTCGACCTGCATGAGCCCCTCCTCCCATATCTCCTAGGCTAGAGTGGTGCATTATGACCTAACTGTTAACGCGCCCCTAATCCAAATAATAACAAAAAGACTTTTGTTTCCATTAACTTTTCAAATTCCGATTCAGTTTTAATACCAATTGTGCACACAACAACAAACACACAACGGCAACAACAAACAAACTGTATGGTCCTTACTGCTAATTTAACTTCTGTGAGGAGCCATTGAACGATTCAGCAGCATAAGCGTAGCCCAGCTTTATGATTCATATTCTTGGTTCTTCATGTTTGAATGTATGTTTTCACTTAATGAATAACTTCGAGGTATATTGGGAGTTTAAAAGATCATTCAAAATACATAACTCTCAACTAAGTTAGTCAAGCTTTCTTCAACATGGTCACAGCAGAATCCCCGTCTGGGCCCGGGGTAGATTTGACCCAGATCATGGCTGAGCTTATCGTAAAATGCGAGGAAAGAGATAAAATCCATCTCGCAAACATCAACTAGTATAAAAGAGAGAATTTTACTCCCTGAAACAAGAGGCGAGCAATGACGGTCGTCGTCGGGGACCCATCTCCATTCCCTCGACGACACAATCGATGACAAAGACGATGACGACCAGAACGTGCGAACCCCACTTTCCTCCCCCTACCCGTAGCTGGTTCAGACCAGCATAAGATATTCCTCTTTATACCCTAATGGTTGACGCGCCCTTCATCCAGTTAGTCAAACAATCAATATTGTCTATGAAGTTTAATACACTTTAAAATGTTAAGGCTTATTCGGTGAAAGAGGTTTAAAATAATCAAGGTAGGCCTTCGTAAACAATGTGTGTTCTATTAGTCCGGATGTTAAAGGATATATATGGGGGATACCTTGCATTTTTTGATACAAGCAAGACACTTGGCACACGTGTTCTAGGGACCATACCCTACTTATTTTGAGGTGGAGCCATCGTGATATCCCGTGCAGGGACCCGTTATCGCATGTTGCCTACCCCTGCTGGTTTGAAGGGTTGATTAGCAAAACAATTCGGTGTTTGGTGATAGAAACTTGAAATTTTTACCAAATAGGGGTAACATTTGGCTTAACATACTGGCAACGGGGAACTTCGGATTTCTCCATAGTTAAGGGATGATAGGGGTTTTAATTTTGGGAGTTGAAAATTTTGATTTTAATTTTTATTGATGACACCCTTGGTGTAATGTTGGACTTCTACGTTAAAGTACTTCCCAAAAATCTTCAAACAAAATAATGGTGTTTAAAATATGACGAGCTACCCCTAATTTGGTCATAATGACCTGTTGACATAATGATCTGAGTTATGAGCTATTTGTAAAATTGTTAAACATAGTCGTGTGACCACTCTATTTAAAGCTTAGATGAAGTAGAATAATATTAAATAAATTTCAACATGCCATGTTGACCTGTGACCTTTTTCGTCCTTTATTTGACCTTGATAACTGTTTCAGCATGAGCTGCATGACTGCATAATGTATACTTATAGCACATCCAAATGCATGTGATATATTAACAATTTTATTTACTAAATAAACTCAACATGTAATGTTATAAGGCTGCATTGCGAACGCTTTTTACTGTCGCGTTGATGGATGAGCAGTTTTGTACCATTGAACTCTCTTTTACTATACTTTTGCTTCGTCGTTTTTCAACGTATTTACATAGAATATGAATATACCATTTTAAAAGGAGTACCAAGTTTCTGGTAGATCGTTATGGTAATAAACCATGAAAAAATTAATAATAGTTAATGCGTTGTTGATGTTATCCTTATCCAAGGGTGAATCGTGGCCAATCAGTGGTCCGTTTTTCAAGTAACTGATCGCTAGTTGATCATCAATGGAGTCAAATTAACAAGGAATTGGTTTAGGTCCGCTTTCATTGGGGTGAAATGAACGGTTTTTTCTTATAAATGTACCAAAATATGACTAGCTAGAAGTATACTGTAGTATAACGTTAATATAAACAATAACATACATAATTCAAACCAACAAACAAAACAGCTGTTTGAATCGCGCACCTTTTGGGACCATTTTCCGAGAGCG
Organism: Sweltsa coloradensis; assembly: GCA_024449915.1. Taxonomy (NCBI): domain Eukaryota; kingdom Metazoa; phylum Arthropoda; class Insecta; order Plecoptera; family Chloroperlidae; genus Sweltsa; species Sweltsa coloradensis. Next base: position 62,373 of record JAMZAV010005704.1, read on the forward strand.
CGCACTCTCTCGCTCTCTGGTGGCGCGGCAGTGAGTACATTTGCTAAATATTTTATGGACCCCATCAAGTTAAACAAATTTCTACTCTTTAGAACAGCCACTCGGCCTCTTGTTCATAAATCTATGGCCAAAATGACCAGTCATCAACCAAGCTCATCGTGTCCTTGTCTGTATTGGGGGCGTTGAGATCTTGTACCAAATTGGATCTAGTAAAATGCCGTTTGAATACCAGTCAAAACAGTTCTGTAGTAAATGCACCACCTGTAGATGCAAAAATACGTGATAGGTTAAGCCCCCCCCCCCCCCCCCACCGGACCACTCAATTGCATTCCAAGATTATGTAGAAAGTGTTTTTTTTTCTCCCTTCCTCAAGAAAGAACTAGCGTCTGTGCTAAGCTTAGATATCATCTGGGATAAGTACGACCCAATTAGTCTTTAAATATGACACGGGACAAATATTTAGGACACTCGTAACTCCAACTACAAAAATTCCCAAAGGATGGCCAAATTTTCTACGTGATTCAGGTAATAAAGAAGTTCATTTTCATTAGGATGTTTGCCTCCAGCATATCAATGACAACTTGATACCCTTTTAGTTACTACCACCGGTACTCAAAGCTACCACTTAATACAGGATATCACAGGCGGGTTGGCCCCAATGTAATCACAAGCAGGGAGACACGCTCATAATGCTACTGATGTGCTAGTCCTTGCAATCAGCTGTGTTCCGGAAATGACTGGCATTGAAGCGTTATAGGAGCATCTGGGGACTGGAAGGAACCATCAGTATGTCGAAGCACACCATCTTTGCAGCTTATCTAGGTAAATAACCACGTATTGATTATGTTCTAAAAAAGGATACCGGGAACCGATTGGAATTATCTACTGGTTATTCTATAGCACTTCCTATGTTCCACGCATTTTCGGGATGGAAACCATTTCCTCCTTTCGTGATGGTTATGGGAAAAAGTCTGCGTTCGATGCTTGGAGATTGTTTCCTGATGCTACAAATGGTTTCATTGCCACTATTGTTGAAAAAAGTGGAGGCTGTCATTGAGACTTTGGAGAAGTTTGCAGTAGTTTTGAATGACATTGGAGATCAATTACATTCACGTATCAAGAGCTACAATAACGTACGCTTGAGATACCCCTAAAAAAGTGTTTATTTTAAATTTTCACTTTTTTGATGAAAACACGTACTTTACCGTGAATGAATGTCGCAAAATACTATTCACCAAGAAAAACAGACAGCTAAAAAACGATTCCTCCGACAAAAGACGCCTTAGTACAGCACATTCGACGCTCAATCAATCAAGGAGTACACGTCTGGGATCAAACTCTCTCCCTACAACAACAGCTGCCTTGGCCTTCTGAGTGGGGATGGAATATGACGGCAGATGGATGGGTGCCAGTGTGGACCATTCTTCCAATCGCTTCTGAAGCATGTATAGAGTTTGTACGATGCAGGGTGCGGGTGCAAGAAAGGATGTGGAGGATCATGCAAGTGTCTCAAACGTTAATGAAAGTACACAGCTCTGCCAGTGCGTCGCACTTTGTGAGGTTAAGTGAAATAATCCAAAACTTAACATAAAGTACTATAATCAACAATGGGTGTATTGTAGCTTTCCTCTTGTAGAATGTTAATCTATAAAGTTTTACCATAACGATTTACCAGGAATTTGGTACTCCTTTTAAAATGGTATATTCATATTCTATGTAAATACGTTGAAAAACGACGAAGTAAAAGTATAGTAAAAGAGAGTTCAATGGTACAAAACTGCTCATCCATCAACGCGACAGTAAAAAGCGTTCGCAATGCAGCCTTATAACATTACATGTTGAGTTTATTTAGTAAATAAAATTGTTAATATATCACATGCATTTGGATGTGCTATAAGTATACATTATGCAGTCATGCAGCTCATGCTGAAACAGTTATCAAGGTCAAATAAAGGACGAAAAAGGTCACAGGTCAACATGGCATGTTGAAATTTATTTAATATTATTCTACTTCATCTAAGCTTTAAATAGAGTGGTCACACGACTATGTTTAACAATTTTACAAATAGCTCATAACTCAGATCATTATGTCAACAGGTCATTATGACCAAATTAGGGGTAGCTCGTCATATTTTAAACACCATTATTTTGTTTGAAGATTTTGGGAAGTACTTTAACGTAGAAGTCCAACATTACACCAAGGGTGTCATCAATAAAAATTAAAATCAAAATTTTCAACCCCCAAAATTAAAACCCCTATCATCCCTTAACTATGGAGAAATCCGAAGTTCCCCGTTGCCAGTATGTTAAGCCAAATGTTACCCCTATTTGGTAAAAATTTCAAGTTTCTATCACCAAACACCGAATTGTTTTGCTAATCAACCCTTCAAACCAGCAGGGGTAGGCAACATGCGATAACGGGTCCCTGCACGGGATATCACGATGGCTCCACCTCAAAATAAGTAGGGTATGGTCCCTAGAACACGTGGTGCCAAGTGCCTTGCTTGTATCAAAAATGCAAGGTCAAGTCTCTTAACATCCGGACTATATAGGATGATTCAAGAGAGAATGATACAGTTCACATCATATACATTTCATCATTCGTTCAAATAAATAATGTTTATATTTCTGATTCTCCCATCTCTACAATTTATTCTATAATCTTTGAAAACAATCTCAATTACAAAACAGACTATTTTATTAACTTACAATATCACAGGCTGCGCAACATGACTTATGGTTGAAGCGCCTAAATTTCTCAGGTCGTTGTTGGTATATATGCAATTAATTTTTTCTGATAATCTAAAAATACGAGAACAGAGACAAAGTACTTCTCGCAAACATCAGCTGGCAAATAGAAGAGTACTCCCTGAAACTAGAGGCGAGCTCTGGCACTCGTCATCGGTAAGTTTACTTACTTCTCTTGACGACATACCCGGTGACGACGACGACCATGACACCACGAACGATGACAAAGACGATGACGACCAGGACGTGAGATTACCCCCTTTTCTCCCCTTCCCCGCGTAGATGTTTGTGACAAGCATGCCATTTTCCTTCCCATATTGTTTATTTGGATTAAGGACGCGTCAACCGTTAGGTCATAATGCACCACTCTTACTTAGGGGGGGGGGAGGAGGGGCTTATGCTGGTCAGAACAAACCACGGGTAAGGGGAGAAAGGGGGTTCTCACGTTTAGGTCGTCATCGTCTTTGTCATCGTTCGTTGTGTCATTGTCATCGTCGCCGGGGGGTCGTCTAGTGAAGGGGACAAGGTCCCCGACGACGATTGCCAGAGCTCGTCGAAGCCAGCGGTTTAGCCGAGCTCGTTTAACCGGTTCCCACTCGAACACCGAAGTTAAGCAGAATCGGGCGTGGTCATGGGTAGAGTGGGTGACCGCTCTACCCTGAAACTCACGTATACCGCTGGTTAGAGCAGATGGAGAGTTCGAAAGCTAGTGTAACGGCTTCGTTTTCCTTGTCGTCTGCTCGGCAGTCCGGGTTAGTGGAGGAACCTATATGACTGTCAAAGTTACACCGTCCTGTCGGATGGGACGTTAAGCCGTTGGTCCCCTTGATACTTTTCGAAAGGAGTAGGCTACGTGCCGGTACCGGGTTTCCCCTCCTCCCTTCTGTTCATACTTCATCCTCATCTATCACCACTCATCGTCTCGATTAGCCAAAGTGCATAAATATGAGACGTTAAGCAATATTCAATCAATCAATCAATCAATCACCAGAGCTCGCCTCTAGTTTCGGGAGTGATATTCTCCGCTCTTACTAGCTGATGTTTGCTAGGTGGACTTTTTCTCTTGAATCGCTTTGTACGATTAGCAGAGCCATGCTCTGGGCCAATTCTACCCCGGGCCCAGCACATCTACTAGAGGCGACAGTGGTGCATTACCCACATAACACTCAATATTGTAGGTATATTCATTTTAAGTGCTCGTGATAATGTCAGGATGTTGATGTTGTATACACGTTTGTACCAATATCGTCGGAGGTTCAGTACTTTCAATTTTATTTGTTTTTTATCAAATATCTCTACAATGTCGATAAAATATTGTTATTTTAACATTGAAATCTCAGCGGTTTTATTACCTGGCTTTTTCATACAATATCCCTGCAATATCGCTAGGATATTCTTCTTTAAAAATTTGAAATCTCGACGGTTTTTGTGGCGTGGGGTAGCTTGTCCTGTCCTGTCTGTTGCCATTCGACGATCAGTCGTCGGGAGAGGAAGACGTGTACTTGTGGCCGTTGTGTTCAACATGACTTAGCTTGATAATAAAATCAGCAGAGGGATTCTATACACTGAGATGAGTGAGTGAATTGTGTAACTCAAATCTTGGATTAACAATTTGCTTTTTTTAAACAGTGACAAGATCTAGCAACACACGTCGAGAAAACCAGACTCACCTAACTTTACATCGTTTTTTTCGCGTTACAATGTGTGACAAGCAAAATCGTATTGTTATATACCATGTATTCTTGCTAAAACTAAGCTACAAACACACATTATGTGATACGTGGCAGAAAGCTTTGTGTTGGAAAACACCACATGTGCTTAGTTCACTAATGTAAGTGAATAGTAACTGGGGCGTAGAACTAGCAGGCCACCACACTGGTTTAGCAGAGCAGGTGTGTGAACATTAATCGAATATAATACTTGATATTGTGTGAACAAAATAGAATATCCAAAGGGGAAAAAAAGAATATTGCATGATGCTTGGAGCAATATAATACAAATATCCCCACAATATTAATCGCAATATTCTGTGAAGCTTATTTATCTTTTAGTTTGACGGACATTTCTATTTATTACAATATTGTTAAAATAATTCTAGATGTTTATGAATTTTTTTAAATGTTAAGAAAGTACATTGTTTAAATATTCATAGTATATTGAGTGTTTATGTGGTATGACCTAACATTTGACGCCCCCTTAAATCCATTTTTTTTTTTTTTATTGTAAGTAAAAAAAAACTCATGCTAAGAAGGTATTTTAATTTACAACAAACACATTCAATTTTTCATTCAAATAAATAATTTTGGAGCCATTATCAAAACTTAGAATCAATACAATCAATCACACAACAATCTAACTTTAAAACTTACATATCACTGGCGGCACGATATGCCCAACATGGTTGAAGCCCCCTAGTTTCTCACGTCGTTGTTGGAAGTGAAAACACGAGGTTTTTGCACAACAGACCACGGTCGTGAAGGACGGAGTCTACAAGGAGATAGCATGAACGCTGACATGTTGTTATGCACCACCGCATTTAACATTGTGGAGGCTTCCTGGTAGCCTAGTTAGATTTATAATTTTTCTTTATATGCCGAACAAACGGCACAATACTGTAGTGTAACTAAATTAAAACTTATGGTTTTTCTTAACCCTTATTCCCAGAATTGTGTTAAGCATTTGTTATAAATAAATTCAGATGTTTTGACACCATATCGTCAGGATAACTGGAGTGTCCAAAATGCCCCAAAATTACCAGGGAGTGCCCCGAACAGTGTTTTATTAACACCATGATTACAACCAGACCCCCTGTTGTGGACAATTGATTAAAACATTTAAAATAACGCAATTTTTTTATTTTTATTGAATTTTTATTTAAACAACTCAAAATTGGCCCTTTTTATAAACCCTTGGCTTGATGAATGTGTAGCAAGTGTACCCTTATGAAGATCTTGTCAATTTTGAACTAAATGTGAAGATTTTGTTATTTGTAGTAATAATCTTCTACATGAACCTCGTTGCAGGTGCATATGGAGAGTTTTGTAATAATAGGCTTTGATAAATTGAACTTAGATTGACTATTAAAAAATTTACATACAAGACTTGAATTTATTTTATTTTATTTTATTGAATTTTACCTGCCCATTTGGCAGGAAGGCTAATGCAGGGCAAGTGTGGCCCTCTGTAGCCTGACACAGTGATTACAGAGTTACAAGTTAAACATTACATACATGAAAGACAACAAGAAACATGACATTTATAAAGTTATACAAATTAAAAAGGGAAAAGGCGGATAAGGGACTTGAAGCGGGGAAGAGGTCTGAAGGCTCGAGGACGCGAAACGAGGTCGTGAAGCTCATTCCTGCCGCCTGCGTGAAGACGTAGCATGTAAGCCCCTGGACTCCTGAATGCCTTCTAATAAGTTATAATGTTTCTCGAAACTCTTGACGTCTCAATCAATCCTCATCTATCATCACTCATTATGACCTAAGTTTGACGCCCCCGTTTTTTAATTTTTTCTATTCTTAAAAATGTTGTCAAATTATTTGGTTTTAATTCAAAAACTTTTTAAAACTATCATCATGTCATGGGTTTGGAGTACTATTTATAACCCCATGCTATATCATCAAACCTTTGATGAGAACCATACAAACGTAATAAAAATTTAAAACTAGGAAAACGTTCAGTTGGACGCGGTTGAGCGAGCCCGGGGACGTGAAACACGACCCGAGTACGACTTCCCATAATGTTACATCCCAAATAAGTCTTTAAGGTCTTGATCGATTTAGCTAAAAAATTTGTAAAATGGAGAAATGGATAAATCCACCGCCATCTGAGGCCTTGACCCTTTTTTTTTGGGAAAACATTTTTACTCTTGATTTCTTTTGGTGGCAGTACATAGTGACCGAACTCTTGCGACTTTTCGTTGTCTGGTAACGTTACTTTTTTTTTTTTTTAAAATGTAATTTTTTATCTACCTACTTATCGGATCAAATAAAAAAACATTTCTGACCGGGGCGGACTTCTAAATGATTTTGGGTTCCTCAATTTTTTCGCCGTTTTGTTTAAAAAAAACTTTAGATAAACTTTTGTAAATTTATAACTTTTTTAACGATTTTTCCACAAAACTAATGGCATTCAATCGGGAACGAAACTTCGGATGCAAAATTTCAAATCGATCCGGCCTCCGTTTGACCGCAATCATGAGCCAAAAAAGGGTGTGCGACTTTCCTTTCCATGGTAAGGGACTTTTTTTTATAATTATTTTTCCTCTACTTTACTTATCGGATCAAAAAAATAACATATTCGGATCGGGCGGGTTCTAATGATTTTGGGCCACCTCAATTTTGTCCCCCCGTTTTGTTTTTTTGAAAAAAAACTTTCGATTTAAATTTAATTTAAATTTTTTAAATTTTTGAACGATTTTGCCACAAAACTATACAGCAACCCGCCTAGGTGGAAATGTACTTGAGTGCAAAATTTCAGGTCGATCAGAGAAAACGGTGGCGACCTGTATCGAAGCAGTAACAGAAAAAAACAAAAAAAAAAAACAGACATTGGAGCCAAAAGGGGTCAAGTGGAGACGCTCGCTTCGCTCGCCCCAATTATGCCTAAACCAATCCAGGAAATCGGGAAATTTTTAAAATAAAAAATTCGTCAGACATTTTGATAACAAACCTCCCGTCTTGGCCCGGGGTAGAATAGGCCCAAAGCATGGCTCTGCTATTCGTAAAAGGCGATTCAAGAGGAAAAGTCCACCTCGCAATCATCAGCTAGAAAGAGCGGAGTATCTTACTCCCCAAACTAGAGGCGAGCTCTGGCAATCGTCGTCGGTAACCTTGTCCCCTTCCCTTGACGACCCCTCGGCGACGATGACAATGACACAAAATAGTCTGGCGAGAGTGTGAATCAATTGTGCACTTTTATATAGAGGTCCAAATTTTTTTATGCGTGTACTTCAACTCCAAATCGTCATTTTTAGACCGGGACCCCATTCGTCTTGCCACTAATTTAGCTATGGCGGCCATCTTTAAAGATGGCGCCAAAGTGTATAAGACTACCTCATTTCGAAGGAATCTTGGCATGTGGAACCACTTTTTCCATTAAATCAAACCATGGGGAACTCAAATATGGCATCAAAATTTTAGAGTTTTGTGAATTTTGAAGCCGTAAATGGCAAATTTTACACTTTTTAAGGCAATTTTGTTACTAAATTTCACTTGTTTCTACGACAGCCGAGTTGACTGTAATAACATGTTTAGAGATCAAATTTTTTTAATGCGTGTACTAGACACCCAAGTAGTCAGTTTTAGTCCGGGAGTCCATTCGACTCTCAATCCATTTAATTATGGCGGCCATCTTAAAAGATGTTGCCAAAGTGTAATAAGACTACCACATTTCGGAGGAATCTTGGCATGTGGCACCAGTTTTTACATTAAATCGACCATAAGGAACTCAAATATGGCATCAGAATAAGTATTTCTTCAATTTTGAGGCAGTAAATTGCAAATTTGACACATTTTAAGGCAATTTTGTTTCAACATTTTACTGGTTTCTACGACAGCCGAGGTGACTGTAATAATATGTATAGAGTCCACATTTTTTACATGCGTGTACAAGACACCCCAATAGTCAGTTTAAGGCCGGGAGCCCATTCGACTCTCAATCCATTTACTTATGGCGTCCATCTTTAAAGATGGCGTCTAAAGTGTAATGAGACTACCACATTTTGACAGAATTTTTGCATGTGGCACCACTTTTCCCCATAAAATCGACCATTGAGAACTCAAATATGGCAGTAGAATCAGTATTTCGTGGATTTCGAGGCCTTAAATTTCAAATTTTACACATTTGAATGCAATTTTGTTACAAAATATCACTGTTCATTCTTTAAAGATGGCCGCCATAGGTAAATGGATTGATAGACGAATGGACTTTAAGTCTAAAAATGACTTTTTGGGTGTCTAGTACAAGCATTAAAAAATTAAGACCTCTATACACGTTGTAACAGTCAATTTGGCTATCGTAGGAACTTGTGATATTTTGTAACAAAATTGACATCAAATATTTACAATTAAAATAAACGGCCTCAAAATCCACGGAATACTATTTATACTGCCATATTTGAGTTCCCGATGGTAGATTTATTACTAAAAATAGTGCCATATGCCAAGATATCGTCAAAATGTGATAGTCTTATTTACACTACAGACGCCATTTTTAAAGATGGCTGCCATAAGTAAATGGATTGTGAGACGAATAACCTCCCGGTCTCAAACTGACTATTGGGGTCTATAGTACACGCATTAAAAATATTGGATCTCTATACATGTTATTACAGTCAACTCGGCTGTCGTAGAAACAAGTGGAATTTAGTAACAAAATAGCCTTAAAATGTGTAAAATTTGCCATTTACGGCTTCAAAATTCACAAAACTCTAATTCTGATGCCATATTTGAGTTCCCCATGGTCGATTTAATGGAAAAAGTGGTTCCACATGCCAAGATTCCTTCGAAATGAGGTAGTCTTATAACACTTTGGCGCCATCTTTAAAGATGGCCGCCATAGCTAAACTATTGGCTAGACGAATGGGGTCCCGGTCTAAAAATGACTATTTGGGGTTGAAGTAAAAGCATAAAAAAATTAAGACCCATAATAGATAGCATGCGTCTTCCACGTAAGTATATAAAGCTAAGTGGTTACACTCCGACACTTGCATGTAGTTAGATTTGACTATTATGGCCGAATTAAGCTTAAACCGAATCGAATTATAATCCACTTAAATTGAGGCGAGCTCTAGTGGTAGTCCTCTCGTCTGGGTCCGGGGTTGAATTGGCCAAAAGCATGGCAATGGTTATCTTAAAAGGCGATGCAAGAGGAAAAGTCCATATAAAAAAAAATTAATACGTAGGGGAGTATATTTCTCTACGAACGAGTTTGGCGGTCGTCGCCAGGGGCCTCTTCCCCTTCCCTTGACGACCTCACCCATGACACCACGAACTATGACAAAGACGATGACGACCGCGATGTGAGAATCCCCCATTCCCTCCCCATTCCCGTGACTGGTTCTGTAGGCATTGGTCCCACCTCCCCAAATCCCCTAGTCTAGAGTGACGCATTATGACCTGACGGTTGTCGGGCCCTTTATTCAAATTAATTTTACATTAAAAAACACGTTGACAATTTTAATAACATTATAAAATCAGTTGACATTTCATTTAAATTTACAATTTTACCTTTACCCTCACTTTCATCTCTATCATTCTCTTTTGTTTTATAAACTCAGAAATAAACTTACAATATCAAAGGTTGCGAAAATTGACCAAACGGGTTGAAGCGCTCTAGTTCTCATGACGTCATGACGTCATCTTTAAAAATTCTGGTAAAACCATCCAAAAATTGATGTCATTTTGTTAGTTTTCTGTATCCTTCACCCCGCCAGGGTACGCAGTAGATTTGGCCCAATGGCTCTGCTAGTCGTACAAGGCGATTTAAGACAATAAGGAGTATTAAGGGAGTATTATACTCCCAGAAACTAGAGGCGAGCTCTGGCGGTCGTCATCGGGGACACCTCCCCTTCCCTTGACGACCTCCCCGACGACGCGGACGACGACAGAACGATAATGATCACCACGTGAGAACGTTTTATTTTCTTATCCCTTCCCTTGGCTAGCCTAGGGTGGCGCATTGTGACCTAACTGTTGACGCGCCCCTAACACAATGAAATGTATCTAGGCACCCTGGTCGTGGCCTTGCAGCCACATGTGTGACTTGAACCTACCCTCGACTTCCAGTGGGCGGCTGTATATGACCTTCCCGGTTGGAGCGCCCTGCAGTTTCTCACATCGTCATATTATGGTCTCCGGATTCACTATGTCTCTGATACAACCACTTGTCTAGAGTGACGCATTACAAGCGAACGGTTTACGAGCCCATAATCCAAGTCAACTTAGCAAATACATGCAATTGAAAATTGCAAGGCAATGTAGTGTTTATTTGTAGCAAGAAAGTTACAACTTAAATAATGCAACCACAGATTTTTTAGAAACGTCAAAACTAAAAAATTATCAATCCTCATAAATACTATTCTTTACATACAGGGTTAGAAAATTTGAATAAAATCACTGGAAAATCCACAATTTTCATATCTTTCTCAATGTGTGAAGATGTTTGTTTATCATATGAAAAGGGCGACAAACTTTCTCTGTTCACTTAAAGTACATTTTTTCACACAATTTAATACACATCGAACATGTTTATTTTTCTAAACTGATATGAATAATCGTATAATGCGAGGAAAGATATGAAGCCCATCTCTCTAACGTGGGGTTGTATAATCTCCCCAACCTCGAGGTGAAGCTATGGCGGTCGTGGTCGGGGACCTCTACCTTTTCCCTTGACGACCTCCCCAGCGACGACGACCATGACAACACGAACGATGACAAGGACAATGACTGAGAGTGGCCTATTGTGACGCAATGGTTGACGCACTGATAAAGTAAATGAACTACAACAAAACAATAATTTGAATTTATAATTAATGTTATCCCGTCTGGGCCCGGGTTAAATCGGTCCCGAGCATGGCTCTGCTAATCTTACCAGGCGATTCAAGAGAAAAGGTACACCTCGCAAACATCAGCTAGTAAGAGGGAAGTATATTACTCCCCGAAACAAGAGGCGAGTTCTGGCTCTGGGTCGGGGACACCTCCCCAGCTACAACGACAATGACACAATGAACGATGACAAAGTCTATGACGACCACGATGAGAAAACCCCCTTTCTATTCTTACCCGTGGTTGGTTCTGAAAGCATGGGCCCCTCATACCCATCTGTCCTAGGCTAGAGTGATGCATTATGACCTAGCGGAAGACGCGCTCTTTAACTAGATTAACTTAAACAAAAAATGTTATCAATTAGATAAATCCTTTGGTATATTCGTAAATCACTATATCTATTACTCAACCCACAAAAATATTCTATAGTAATTTTTCATAGTATCATGTTATTTATTTACCAATTCATCGAGCTACATTAACATTTGAATAAAACATAAAAGAAACCAAAATCTTATTTAATTTTAATCTAAACTACTTAAAAATATATAAGGCGTCGCAAAATTACCTATTCGGTTGAGGCGCCCTAGATCCTCATGTGTCGTCCGATGCTTTAATTGCATCTAGTAGCCTACTATCGTTCTCAGGTCTGTGTGACCCCGTCTGGGGCCCGGGGTAGAACTGGCTCAGAGCTTGACTATGCTGATCGTTCAAGATGCGATAGAAGAGAGAAAGTCCACCTCGCAAACATCAGCTTGTAAGAGGTGACTATATTACTCCCAGAAACTTGACGCGAGCTATGGCAATCTTCGTCTAAGACACCTCCCTCTTCCCTTGACGACCTTCCTGACGACGACGACCATGACAACACGAACGTAGACAAAGACGATGACGACCGCGACGTGAGAACCCCTCTCTCTCCCCCTGCCCGTGGCTGGTTCTTGTCGTGGTTCTCATGGGGCTTCCTTCCCACATCCAGTGGTTAATTTGCAGTCAATACCATGTTGTAACACACTGTACTATATTCACAAATCTGCGATGTATGAGTTGCACAAATCACTCCCCGAAACTAGAGGCCAACTCGGGCAATCGTCGTCGGGGACACCCCCTCTTTCCCTTGACGACATCCTCGACAACGATGACAATGACGATGACGACCATAACGTGAAAACCCTCCTTTCCTCCTCCTATACCCGTTGACGCGTCTTTGATAAAAAAACAAAAACAAATAAATAACCACATTAGGCGCAATATGACCTTACGGTTGAAGAGCCCTTAAACCTAATAAACAACAACAACAACAACATCCTTGAAAATCTCATGTTATACAACAATTTAAACAACAAAGGCAAAATTTATTTTAATGATCTTAAAATATCAAGAGCACGCACTACAACAACCCATTAGGTTGACGCGCCCTGGGTCCCCATAAGCTCTACTATATCTGTCCTCTGATGCCGTCAATGTTTAATACCCATACTTTATTAATAGCAGAGTTGATAATGTTATACTAGCACTTCTGAAGCTGGTGTAACAAAACTGGTTTCTGCTTCAGTCAGGAAGCATATTGAGTTCATGTTTAATGGTCGTTTGGTTATTTGGTTGTCACTTGCGTTATAATCCAACCTCCCGTCTGTGCCCGGGGTAGAATCAGGCCCAGAGCATGGCTCTGCTAACTAATACACTACATTATCACAGGAGGCGCAATGTGACCTAACGGTTGACGCGCTTGTTAACCTAATAAACATCAAACAACATAAATCGTACTAGGCGATGAAATATATAAAGTCCATCTCCACAATACTAGATGCGAACTCCGACAGTCGTCGTCGGAAATGTTCCCTTCACCCTTGTTGACCTCCCCGACGACGATTACAATAACACAACGAAAGATGACAAAGACGATGACGAACGCGATGTGAGGGCCCCCCTTTCCTCACCTTACCCTTGGCCGGTTCTGACTAGCATGGCTCCTCGTCCCAATATCCCGTACGCTTGAGTGGGTGATTTTCAACCAAATTTAATTTTAATAAAAAACTTTTCATTTAAATTATCAACTTTTCTTTGCTATCAACAACATCTCTGCCATTTTCTTTTCTTTTTAAACCTAACTACATAAAATCAAATACGCAACAAATTAATTATTTAACTTACAATATCTCAGGCGAAGCAATGACCTACCGGTTGAAGCGCCCTGGTTTCTTCAGCAGGTATTTGAAGCTGCACCTAACAGAAAACGATTCTTTGTTCAGCTCTCATATTTCATTTCTGACAATGTTGGTAACGTTATTTTTCACTTATAAATCTTTTTGTTAACCCAGGTTTCTAGTACTGACAGTCAGTAGGCATATTGTGTCAACGTGTGATGGTAGTTTGGCTGCTTGTTTCTCACTTGCAATATAATTTAACCGTAGTCTTTCAGGCGACGTGGGTCCTTCAGAGACATCAGTGTTTGAATGACGACGATGACAATGACACAACGAACGATGACAAAGACGATGACGACCGCGACGTGAGAAACCCCGTCTTCCTCCCCTTACCCGTGGCTTGTTCTTACCAGCATGGGCACCTCCTCCTTTCCATACTTCCTAGGCTATAGAGTGGTGAATTATGACCTAACGGTTGACGCGTCCTTAATACAAATAAACCAAAAAACTTACACCCGAAATGTGGAAGACCACGGTTCAAACCCCCGGTCGTCAAAGATTTTTTTATTTCTGGATTGTACTTAAAATAATAAAAACATGTGTTAAAATGCATGCAATACTATGGAAAACATAGCCAGTTTAGTTTAGGGGAACCTTGGTTCGATACACCTTGTTGACAGCCATGCATGTAGATCACAGCCTGTCAAAAATTATTCGAAACAAAATGATTGCTTCAAGAACAAAATCATTGTTGTTAAAATTAAACCAACACATATCAAAACAATTTTTCAATTTATTATTTCGTGTAGGTTGAAATCGCAACGGATTGTGATCGTTTTGTTAGCAGTTCTCAGTTAACTGGTCACGGCTGTCTGTTCAAAATTTCATGTCAATCTATTTGGTTGTTCGGTCGTATGGGACCGGGCAAACAAACAGACAAACACTTAACATACAGACAAATAAGTCACCAAGGTCCTTTCGACTTGCGTTGAAACTACGTTCACTGCGCTCACTCGTCGCTAAACAACCATAACATTCATTCGTTTAAAATAAATAACACAAATAATTTTACTGCATAACAAGTTGAGTTGTGTTGGCCTATCCCGCAAATAATAGATTATTTTTCAAATTTTTTCTAAAGTGTTGAGACCAGATAATAGCCTAAGCCACATTAGATACCCTTAAATAAATAAATAAATAAAATAAATTTTTATTTAGAGTCTACCCACTCAGTTATATAACTGATTTTCAGTGGGGGACTTTAAATCAAAGCGACCAAGCCAACCCTGCAGGCCCCGACGCAATCGACGAGTGAGCGATAACCAACCAAAGATCATATTTTTAATAGGAAATAATAGCAATCAGTAATATGGACAGTGCGAACAACCGCGGATCAACGCCAGAATCAACTAGGCCGATTCAGAACAACTTTGAATTTATTATGTGCATCGTTGCTAGGACGGCTCCAAATCACAGTTTACAAACTCCTAAGACAAGAAACTGATGGACTTAAGTCCAAGTCAGAAGTTAAAAAACTTCTGACTTGAGCGGGAATCGAACCCTGGACCTTCTGCATTGGAAGCAGATACGCTAACCACAAGACCAACGAGCCAAAAAAGTTGTAATTTAACATTGCAATCTTGTATCATCACTCACCTTGTTTGACATAACAAACATAAACAATAGTTTTTATATAACAGTAATAATTAATTACAAAACTGGCACGCTCATCCACCAGCGCGATTGTAAATACAGTTGACGACGCACGCCTAGTACCAGACACCTTAGAACAATAATAATGTTAGGCACAGAGGTTCTTTCATCTGAGCTCTTTGCTCCGACGCCAAGACCAGGGCCACATGGAGCCGGATTGTGAGCAAAATACACATTAATTAGAGAAGAAATTTGCTTTTAATAAACATCCAGATATTAAAGATTAAGTTGTCCAATTCTAACTATGGTAAAATATTTAAATGTTGTAATCATTTATAGTGAGTGTAAAATAAAACGAGTGCGCACTATTTTCTTATGTGGGGCACCACAAATGCGTTATTCGGCGCAGGCCCGTAGGAAGATAATGTTTTATATTTCGAGGGCTATGGAATGTGGATAAGGCATTGTTGAAGGAACAGACGCCACTTTTCGTCTGTCTTTATCGCATTTCGCTGTTTCAAAGACGTGTTTGATTTCTCTGGACTAAATAACACTTCATTTTGTAATTCGGAAGGAAGATTAATCACATTTTGTGTTGATAACGAACGAAGAAGTCCTCTCGAATTTGGATGTTGTTTGAAGGGCGAGCTGTTTCTTTCAGATAAGTAGGAATCTTGGATAAGGTCATTAGTTTATTGTCAGGGCTGGTTGGCTTTTCATCTGCCAACAATATTCAGCAAGCCAGACTTGGATACTTTGAAAGTGTTTTTACTTTTCTCTTGTAACTCATGGATGTCAACTCTCAAAAACATATATATTAGTTCTATTCGTTTAGACGTTTGATATTTTAAAGCTCACTCTCCCTGAGATCGAATGCTGGTTCTGTCTATCACATGCATGTCCCACCAATCCCCGGGAAGAATTTGGCCCAGAGCATGGCTCTGTTAATCATAAATACCTGGGAAAGATTAAGTCCATCTCGCAAACAAGTTCTGGCAATAACGGGGAATTTTGTGACACAAGAGGCGAGCTTGTCGAAGTTTGTCGGGAACCCCCCACCCTGCGCCCCATGACGACCTCCAAAGACCCAAAGACAATGACGACCAAGACGGAGAACCCCCCT
>JAMZAV010005705.1:0-42114 GCA_024449915.1 Sweltsa coloradensis
TGGCGTTCCCGAATTTGGAAAATAAACCCGGGGGTTTTTTTTGTTTTGGAAAAAATTGGGCATTCAAAAAGACATATTTTTGGGGGGGAACCAAATTCTGGATGCCAAGTTTTTTATTTTAAAAATTTTTTTCTTCTGGTGAAAAAAGGGTTTTTCCTTTTTAAAAACGGGAACTTGTTTTGTTAACTCTAGGTCCCTTTTTTTCTAAGCAGGGGGTACCGCTGATACAACACTTATCCAGAAAAAAACCCAAGAGTATCTGCAAAGTGGGCCTTTAAGTTTCCCGGGGGAACAAACAGATGTGGGCCAAAATATCTGCGCCCTTTAGCAGAAATGTCATCAAAAAAATCCCCACTTAAATGTAAAAACCGGGAACAAATATTTTTAAAAGCGAAAGAAAAAGTGTGCTCTAAAATCCTTCCCCCCACCAAAAAGTTTCGAAGTTAAAAAAGGGTCAAAAATTTAAAAGGCAATTGATAAATTGTGAAAGGAAATGTTTTAGGTGTGGGGCGCGTCGGTATTCCCGAAAAGGAAAGATTGATTGTTTATTGTTAACGTCTCATTTTTTATGCACTTTGGCTAATCGAGACGATGAGTGGGTGGATGGGGGATAAAGTATAAACAAAAGAGGGGAACCGAAGCTTTTGAAAAGGGAAATTGATTGCAACTTGTTATAACATTTATCAATTTATTATTTAAAATTAAATACATACGAGCTCGTACCCCCCAAAACATACTGTAAACTGATTTTTTAAAATTGTTAATAGGCCCTATTTTATTTAAATTTAAAGGGTTTTTCTGGACTAAAGTTAAAAAGTGAGAGCACAATTTTATTTACCAGGTTTTTAAAAAACAAATTAGCGCTGGCTTTAAAATCTTGTGACTGTAAACACTTCCCGAAGTATGATCAATTCCTTCAGATGTCGCCAAAAGTACTTGACCAGCACTTGATCCTCTGGGGCCCGTTCATTCAAATTGGGTTCAAAGGTTTCGTTTGAAATTAAGTCTGTATGGTACACCTTCTTTCAAATGAGGGAGGCCCCCAAACAAAATTTTTGTAGTCTCAAAAAAGCTTTTTTTTTTTTAATTCTCTGAAGTGATTTTTTGGGGGTTCTCCATTCCGGAAGGAGGAACATAATATACAAGTAGAAAATAGCTGAGCGCTGTACATTACCTACAAGAACAGCAACCACTACGAGATAGTTAACGACGTAGAACGGTAATAATTACGCCCAGAGAAAATGTTTCAAAGGATACAATATGTGATTATGATATATATTTGTTTAATAAGCCCTACAACCATGGAAATATTGGAGGAATACTTCTGCTCTTGTGGTGGTATCGCCAAATGCAGACGAAAATGTCCCTGCACACAAGTGGAGAGCCCGACAAGAAAAGACTGAAGTGCGGACACAAAACACGTCCACCTACGACAGTGTAAAGAGAATATAAAACAACCAACAAAATTAAATTGGTCGTGGAAGCAAAAGTTCCTGGTCTACGTACAAGCGACAAGGATGGAGGACAAAGATTACAAGTGCAAATGTGCTAATTTACTACACACTGGTGGGGACGAAGACAAAGGGATACATACCCCTAGTGCAAAATCCAAATCACTTTTGTAACGGCAGCAGTTGAGTGAAGACACTATTTTCTCTCAATATCTTAATAATTTTGAAATGAGTGGTACTGTTCAATCAAAGAAGTACAATCAATGGGGATTTGATAAAAAGGAATTGATTGATTGGATATTGTTTAACGTCTCATATTAACTCAATTAACTAATCGAGACGAAGGGAGGGACGTAAGGGGTGACGCGGGGGGACAAGGGGGTGGACAGGCCTGTGCTGGTCAGAACCAGCCTAAAAGCGTATGGGGAGGGCAGGGGTTCCCCACATCGTGGTCGTCTCCGTCTGTGTCATCATCCGTCCATGTTGTCATTGTCGTCGCCATCGGGGAGGTAGTCAAAGGGAATAATAATAATAATAATAATTAATAATAATAATAATAAATAATAATAATAATAATAATAATAATAATAAAAATAATAATAATAATAATAATAACAAATAATAAATAATAATTTTTTTATTTTTTATTGTAGATACTTTCTTCCATAACCTTACATATTTCATACATTCGACCTTCCACAAACTGCGCATGCAGCTTATCTGTGGAACTATGTTTATTAAATATAAGGATTTATTCACTTCTGAACACTTAACCTAATATAATTGAAATTTTATTTATTGAAATTACCGACTGTGAGTCTAAACAATAAAATGTGATAATTATATAAAGTTTGACATTATGAATAAATTTATGAATGAACAGAATAGAAGAAAATTGATAAATACCTGAAAAACATAAAATATAAAAATCACATAACCACAATTTCCTCACTCAACTATAATATTGTTTTTGAAGGCCAAATATGTCTTTAATTTTAATTTTTATATCTCATAAAAGAATGCTAATTTCTTAAGTTCGGAAGAATCTTATTAAAATAGTAAAGGTACAGAGTAGCTTAACGAATCTCTTCCCATATATTATGTTAAAGGGTCGGTAACTGGTAGATTCCTGCACGTTGGCTTCGAGTGAAGGTTGTGGTCAATAAAGAAATTTTAGATTTTTTGTCAAAGTAATGCTGTAATAACAGCTGTATAAACAAAAAGATTTGCCCTAAACTTGCAAAAGATCAAATAGTAAATACAAATCCGAGATCAGCATCTCCCATCGAACGATTTCTCTTTCATTCACATTTTTATAATTTATTTTGTAATGATATTAAATTTTTAAAGTTGCGAGTAAGGACGCAATACCCAGCCGAAATTACCGTGAGCGATAAAAACTGACTCAGCTAGAAGCAATATAGTTTACCATTTTACGGTATGTAAATGATAAGATATCTTTTACGGCGTAAGCTGATAAAGCACAAGATCTCTAGTCTATTGCATAATAATAATAATAATAATAATAATAATAATAATAATAATAATAATAATAATATAAAAAAAATAAAAAAAATATACGAATCCGCACAGGTTATAAGCAGACCCAAACGATACATCACAAACAGACCGGATTAGTAATAATGAACAAGAAGAAACAAGAAGCTACCCTTATCGACGTTGCTATCCCATGTGCCATAACGTCGAGTAACCACGTTGGAAGAAAAAAAGACAAGTATAGTTGAACTTGCAATTTGAGATCAAGAAGATGTGGAAACAGAAAAAAGGGTAAATACAATCCATTCATTATATTCAGCCAAACGGCATATATACCGAAGAAGCTAATGAAAGCATTGAAACAACTAGATCTTCAACGCACGATGTATACATCGAGACTTCAAACAAAAATGGGGGGGCAGTGTTATATATCGACACGAATGTAGAATAGACGTAAATTTCTAAAAATAAGAATGATACTTATCACGAGTAGATTTCGAGGACAGGAGTTCCATCTCTGACATGGTTTTCGTTGGTTTCCCATATTCAGCGTGAAGAGCAAATGCTAGGATAGGGCGACGGTAGAAACAGGTATACACGACCGTTAACAGTCAGAAAGACAATACATTCATTGTATGTACAAACAATTATGTAGATATTATTAAATAAACAAAAATATTTTGGAATACTTATTTAGTAGAGTTATTAGACATAAAAGTAATAATGTATTTGTTAATAGGGTACAACAGGAAGTACTGACGTAATGTGTCCCGACATACAAAACATTAGTTAGCTCGGAGTTTTAACCGTATGTTATGTATGAAATTACATCCAAATGAGAAAATAATATATAATTAATGAATAATTTAATATATGTTAACACTGGATAGGCACACGAACACCAGGTAGCACAATGGATTTCAAGATGATAATTATGATACTAGAATGAGCTAGATATTAATGAGAGAGTATTCGATAAGGTATAACTATTGATTGAATTAAAGTTCGAACAATCAGTGTTTACACATTAGCTGAGACAAGCACCATGGTATATGAATAATATTCAAAGTTTTTTGGTATATAAATTCAATACTTACTCACAGAATACACAAAATTATAAAATGTCATCAACGAGTGTATACAATGGGAGTTAAAGAAATACTCCGAATTCTTTTACATGAAGGAGTAAAACCTTTTCTACAACCAGAGAGGACAATGACACGAAGAACCCAAGTAATATTCCCGGCAATTACAAGTCTTCAACTATATATAAAATATTGACTTCATGCATAGACAAATGTAAAGATATAATCATTGCGAAGAACCACAAAATCATGGCCGAGGAACAAAAAAGGAGCTACGTAAGAACTCACAGGGAGTAAAGCACAACTTATATTGAATCTACTGTCAAGGAATCAGGCACAGCAATAAGAAAAGAATATCACGTAAAACCTACATTGACTACAAGAAAGCCCTTTGACTCAACACCGCATAATGGCTTATTCAGATTGTACAAATATATTAAAATCAACCCAGTAATTGTAAACTTTGTGAAGACAGTAATGGAGAGACATGGAGAACAACACTAAAAACTAAATAAGAAAAACGCACAGCATGATACTACAGATTCCAATACAAATCAGAACGTGGGCATTTTCCGACAAGGTGACTACATTAAAGTGCCATTATGGTTTGTTATGGTTTCATGTAAACCCACTGTCATACATATGCTTAACGAAGTGTCGACATACGGATTTAAAATTCAAGGACAATATGGGTATGCCACACAATTCCCACCTACACTTACAATGGAATGACCTAAAGTTGTATGCACACCAAATTTTGCTCAACTAAACCTCAGTCTAGAGCAAATAAACATTAGAATTTAGTCATAGATACATCTGCATGGAGTTGGAGTAGACAAATGTAAGACCGAATACATATCGAAAAAACGACGGTAAGGCGTACACAAGCAGAAGAGTTACCTAGCTAGATGATGAAAATAGAGATTGGAAAATGGACGATAAAACGATGGTATACAAATATTTAGGATTCTCACAAGCTGCCAGAAATTGAACATAAAGTTAATAAACGAGCAACAAATTGCTAGATACATACAAGTAAATATGCACGACATATTAGAGTCTCACACCTCAAGCATAGTAACACTCATCTAAAACGGTTGTAAAAACAAGATGTATACAGACAAGTAAAAACAATGCTGTACCAAGTAATGACATTCATTCTAGCGGAATCATTAAATGGATACGCAGACCAGACAACGACACACGCGGTGGAATATAAGCGACTGTACACATAACCAAACACAGACTACATCATCCTAAAATCAAGCAAAATAGAGAGATTGAGACACTTCCACAAGGAGAAAAAGGAGGACGGGCCCTAATTGATTGAACAAACTATATTTAAACAAATAGACATTTTAAAGAAAATACTTTTTTTACAAGAGAGAAACCAAGCACACACTGCATAGGCTTGTGGTGCTAGCTGACAAATCATTAACTTCCACTCAAATCTTAGCAAACGAAAAATGTCAATCTACAAGGGAAGGAAAACTCATAACTGACGCTGGCAAAAAGAGTTACGCTCTCACACAGAAAAGACCCACAAAGAGGACATTATGATGAACTACACAAAGGTACACGTAGATATTAAAGCATCAAATAGGTGGTGTTAAACAAGGGGAACTATTTGGAAGAAACAGAATGGTTTTAGATGGCTATTCAAGACAGGAGTGATTGCAACCCCGAAAAAATTAAAAGAGAATACATTATACAGATGCGACAGTGAGAACGATCAAGTAGAAAAGTAGTGTAAGGGTGAACACAATCGAACAGTTCATATCGGGTACCAGCACATGGTCAAACGGGATTACCTCTACAGAGAATAACCAAGTAGCTAAAATTATTCAGCCACAAAAGATATCTAGCAATCAAGTCCAAACAGCTCATGTTGATACACACAGCACCTGTACTACAAAAATACAAACCGGAGAAAATTACTAGGAGTATAGCAAAGATGCAACATTATTTACGACCGCACAGTTTAATAACATACACCAAACTGCTACAGTCACAAACAGACGCGTGATATTAATTATTAATTGACAAGAAGAACCAAGAAACTACCCTTATTGGACGTTGCTTGTCCCAATGTTCCATAACGTTCGAGACTACGATGGAAGAAAAAAAATTGACAAATATAAGGAAAACATGTGCAATTGAGATTCAAGAAAGATGTGGAAGGGAAAACAGGAAGAAAGGAAATACAATCAATACGTGATATCGGCTAATGGCATATATCCGTAAGAAGCTACATGAAAGCAGTTAAACAACTAGATGTTGTTCCACCACAATGTTTACATCGAGCGACTCAAAAAGGACAGATAATACTCAAACACGGTGATAGAATAGTTCGTAAATTGCTGTAACTTTAAAGAATGATACCTTCGAGATTCCGAGACCGCTTCCATCCTGAACAATGGTTTTCGTGGATTTTTACATAGTCCGATAAGAGAGCCAATGCATGTAGGATGCGATACGAGAAATTCAGGCCACGACCTTACACAGTCACGAGAATAGAAAAGACATTCTACAAAACTGTTATATGTAAATGACTTATTTTATAGTTAAGAGTTACAGACAATATAGTATAATGTAGGGTTATGTTAATGTATATGAATACCACATGGAATGTACTTGGACGTAAGTTTTACACGTTTACACATGTGAGCATGTTTCGGTTTTGACCGAGTTTGTATGTGAAATACATCCATATATAAATATATAAATAATG
The DNA here is from genome assembly GCA_024449915.1 of Sweltsa coloradensis. Lineage (NCBI taxonomy): Eukaryota > Metazoa > Arthropoda > Insecta > Plecoptera > Chloroperlidae > Sweltsa > Sweltsa coloradensis. The sequence continues at coordinate 6,765 of JAMZAV010005705.1, forward strand.
ATGTTATATAATCATGATATAATAATATATAATAATAATAACAAATAATTAACTAATAATAATAATAATAATAATAATGTAATAATAATGAGAATAATTATATATATTATATAACTATAGAACTGAGATAATATTAATAATAAAAAAATATAAATAATAATGTATATATATAATTAATATTAATAAATAATAATAATAATACTAATTATAACAATAATAATAATAATAAATTAATAAGCAAAGGTAAATTAGATCTACTATATAGTATAAATATTAAAATTTTCCGCACAGCACCCACTTGAGTTTATTAGATTCTTGCAGATCGAGGGAAGGATTGAAGTCTTCTTAATTCGTTCATAATAAGATAAAGCATTTATCTAAACCGATAAAAGGCAAGGAGGTTGAGAAACGAAGACCTAGATGCACTGTACCCTTGAATATCTGATGAATCATTGAGAAAAAGTGTTTTTGAATTCGTTTTAAGTGCATTGACATATACACAAATAAAATAACTATGTGAGCGACTTTGAGATAGTAGAATATTTATCTAGAAACACAGGACACGCAATATCGTAGGGATAGACAGACAGAATGATACGATTCGGCGGTGATTCACTTAAGACCGACCAAAGCGTTGTAAAAAAATGAGGCAGCGAGCATCAAATGGACAGACAGACTATGAAAAGAGGTGTGTGTGATGCGTAGATTTTATAGAGGTGAGACGGTATATTAGGACACGTGTTTAATCGGTATCGACAAGAGCTCCATAGAGAGGGTTATACGTGAAATAGACATGTTAGAAGTAAGGGCGCAGAGAATAGCCGAACAAAAGAAGGAAGTATTATAGTTAAACACATAAAATCGTTACAGTAAACATACTATAGACTAGAATAAGACGCCGAGTGAAAGACGAACGTACAAGCAACATCAAGACATTGATAACACGGCCGCACATGCGACGGAGGACAGCGAAGAAAGAAGAAGTACCAGTTGATACCAGAACTACCAGAACATTGTACCAGAATGTGTACCTGTAATGCTATATACCTGACTTAAAGACTGCCAGAATCTACCAGTTGTCTACGCAGAAATTCCAGACCAACCAGAACGTCCACAGTACATACCTATGAAACGTCCAGTCCCTAGCCAATACGTCCGGACCTAACCCAGAGAAACAACCAGAATAACCAGAAACCAGTCCAGTATACCACTGTGTAGAAATGCATAAACCCTATTCAGAGTAGATCACGTACACCCAGAACGACTAGAACGATCAAACACAAGAAGGTAATATGAAAAACGCATTAGAAAATTACACCTGAATGATCCATTCGTAAAGAACATACTAGCTTTAGCATTTGCAACAAGCCATGTCAGAGTTGCGCACGTAGAACCAAACGAAAGAGACCAGACATACCTAAAACCAAGCATTTCAATGGAAAATGAAAGACAGAGCGGTACACACATGACTGAAACACACATAATTTTATCAAGCATAACACACAAGACGAACTATATTTTTCAGAAGTCATGGCGGCATTTACTGGTTGCAGCTGTAGAGTGATTGATACTTGGGGCTTCAGGTAAAATCTGATACTGAGTCACAGACAAAACAAGAGAGAAAGAGTTCCGAAAGAGATGGAACAGGCGACTATGGTAAAATTGAGGAGTTTAGAGGAAAGATATCGGTAGATTGGAACAATGCGAATGGTAATCGCATCTAAAAATGTGGTACTCAGTACTGCCAAAATATATTTGAAAGAATCAAGATGTTCACACAATACACATGAAAACAACTGAACAAATTCATTTCACGATATATTTGGCTACATACTGGAGAACAGAATAAAGTAAGTGGCTCTTGCTAAGAGATTAAATAAGAATATAGAGAATGTAGCATAGAAAAGATAATAAAACCGAATGTCAAAGAAAAGGAAATAACTATGTTTTACCAAAAAAACTTCATTAGTACCAGAAGAAGAAAAACAGGAAGATTAGAACAACACCAAACTAGAAGTGAGGATAGAAGATGTTGTTTGGGCAAGGAAACGGAGGTAAACCCTGTGTGTGTATGACTACAACCAGGATGCTGACACAGTATGGAATTCATAGACGTAAAGCGCTAGAGATGAGCACGATGTAATGAGATGAGATTCGATAGGTATAACTGTTGATGAATTAATGTCGATCAATCAGTGCTACACTTATGTATTGGTATAAGCACCAGGTACTGATAATATTCACAAAATTTTTGGTATAAGAAAAATCAAATACTACTCACAATCAAAATTAGAAAATGTTCTTCAACGAGTTTATATATTGGAGTTAAAGTATATATAACACGAATTCTTTACTGAAGGAGGAACCTTTCTCAAACGAAAGATGATATGAATTACGAAGAACCACCATAGGAAATATCTGGCCAATTGCATTGTATATCCAACTATATATAAAATCATTGACTTCATGCATAACAATAATAAAGTATCTTAGCATATTGCGATAGAATACAATATCATTGGCCAAGGAACATATAGAAGATGCTGTAAGAAACTCGCTAGGGATGTTAAAGAACATATCTCATTATCGAGCTCTACTGTAATGAACCAGGCACACAAAAGAAAAAGGAATAATTCACCGTAAACTACATTGACTAAAATTGATATAGTGTTATGACTCTGAACACCCACACACGATGGGTTATTCAGATTTTACAAAATGTAAAAAATCATACCAATAATTGGTAAAGCTCTTTGTTTGAAGACATAGTAATGAAAGACATGGAGAACAACATAAAAACTAAAATAATGAAAAACCAGCAGGATAACTACAGATCCAATCCAAAATTAAACGTGGGCATGTTTCGAGACAAGGTGATCATTTTAGCTGCATTGATGGTTTTGTCTGTCATTAAATCCGACTGTGTTCGGCATATGCTTAATCGAATTATAACATGATACATGTGATTTAATAATTGAAGGACAATAAATAGGTATGTCACATACAATCTACCTATTCTCATGGATATTTGTTTTTTATTTCTAATGTTTTTATTCATGCATCAAATTTGTATAAACTAAAACAGGTTTCAATCAATACTAGCATTTGAATTTTAGTCAAGATATCTGCATGGAGTTTAGGAGTCGACACACAAAGTGTAAGACGCTGCATATCGCGGAAAAGGTAAGTTATGCAGTCAGAAGAGTTCCAGAACTGATGATGAAAATAGGATGGGAAGTAATGGATAATAAACGAAGTATACAAATATTTAGGATTCTCACAAGCTTGTCCATAGAATTGAGACACAAAGTAAATGAAAGAAAAAACATGATAGATACATACAAGAAGCGACATAAAACTATCCTCAATGACCGCAACTAAACGTATAAAAGCAGAAGCAGCAGACATGCACATTACACACACATATGCTATACCCAGTACTGAACATTATTTCACATTCAGGGTGGGAAGCATTCAAATGGACACAGACAGACATCCACGCGCTGGAAATATTAACTCGGTACTACACATTACTAAACACAGAATGCAGTCATCCTAATCACGCAATATGAGAGATGACATACTTCCATAGAGACAAGGATGCAGACGAGGCCTAATTGATCCTGAACAAAACTATATTATTAACACAAACCTAGACATTTTAAGAAAATATTTTGTTGTTCCAACAGAGCAAGACAATCAAGCACTGCATAGGGCTGTGGTGCTAGTGACAAATCAATATAAAACAATCCACTACAATCAGTTAGCAAACGACATAATGCACGAGAATCTACAAGGGGAAAACTCGAGAGACTGACGCTTCAAAAGAGTTAGTCTCTGTACAGCAATAAGACCCCACTACACAAGAGGAGGGACATTATGATGAACTTCACATAAAGGTCACGTAAGATATCTAAAGCATCAAATAGGTGGTTAACAACGGGGAACTATTTGGAGAAACAGTAAGGTTTTATTGCGCTGTGCTATTCAGAGATCAGAGTGATTGCACAACGAAAAAATTATAAAAAAATACATTGAGATACGAAGATGCGACAGTAAACGATTCAATGTAGAAAATGCAATGTAAGGGCGTGCAAAAAATCGAACACATTCATATCCGGTCCATGTCCTAATGTCAAACGGATTACAGCTCTACAGACTATGTAACCAAGTAGCTTAAACATGTCTTCACCAAAAACTAGCAACAAGTACAATCTCATTGATACACCCACACCTTACTACAAATACAAACGGTAGGAAACGTACTAGATAGCAAAGATGTTCAAATTTATATTACGACCGCACAGTTATATACAGACCGCAAACTGATACATCACACCAGACCGGATATAAATTTATAATTGACAAGAAGAAACAAGAACTACTCTTGATTGACGTTGCTGTCCCAATGTGCCATAACGTCGAGACTACATGGAAGAAAAAAATTGACAAATATAGTGAACTTGCAATTGAGATCAAGAAGATGTGGAAACAGAAAAAGGTAAATACAATCCCATAACGTGATATCGGCTAATGGCATCATACCGAAGAAGCTACATGAAAGCATTAAACAACTAGATCTTCCACCCAATTTTTACATCGAGACTCAAAAGGCAGTAATACTCAACACGTGTAGAATAGTTCGTAAATTTCTAAACTAAGAATGATACTTCGAGATTCCGAGACAGCTTCCATCCTGACATGGTTTTCGTGGTTTTCCATAGTCCGAAGAGCAAATGCTAGGATGGCGACGAGAAATCGGCCACGACCGTACACAGCAGAAAGAAAACATCATCTACAAACTTTATTATAAATGACTTATTTTAGTTAGAGTTAAGACAAAGTAATAATGTAGGTATGTAATATAGATACACATGGAAGTACTTGACGTAAGTCCGTACAACATGTTAGCTCCGGTTTTGACCGAGTTTGTATGAAATACATCCAATAAAATAATAATAATAATAATAATTAATAAATAATAATAATAATAATAATAATAATAATAATAATAATAATAATAATAATAAAAAAAAAGAGTCTTTATTTCATATCTTGGCAAAGCTTAAGGCCATGAGGCCTTTTGTTCTGCTGAACCAAGCACAATACAAATTTCAATTATTACACAAGCAAAAAATAACCACACAAGTGAACAATACAAAGATATAAAAATTATAAAAAAACATAAAACTAGTACAAGTAGCAGGTTAATATCACTTAACGTGTTTGAAGTATAATAAACAGTTCAAGTAATAAATTTAATATAATATGTAATTATTTCATTAGCACTTTAAAGAAACCATCAATACATCAATAAAAGAATACAAAATCCAATCAATAATCATTAATGAAATACTAAAAACCTACAATGCTTTAATCTTTCAAATAATGAACATTGTTTTTTTTTAAATAATTTGTTAGATTACAAAGAAGGATCAAGCAAATACGAATGACATTTGTTTTTGAAGGCTGATTTAGATTTAGTAATACGAATGTTTGAAGGAATTAGGTTCCATGCTCGGGCAGCAGAAACAGGAAATGAATTACTATATAAGGAGGTTTTATGTTTGGGAATTTTCAAAGTTAATGTTGATTGTGACCGTGTGTTGTTGTCATGATTGCAATTAAGAAGATTTACATATTGTGAAAGATAAACTGGAGCAGAATTGTTGATGATATTGTGTAGAAGAGAAAGAGAGTGATACACACGTCGTTGCTCAAAGGTAAGCCAAGACAGTTCTATTCTGGATGGGGTCACATTTCACACATTGGACACACATTGGTCACACATTGGTCACACACTGGTTAAGGGAAAGTTCCCCGACGAACGACCCATAGCTCGCCATTATTTTTCAGGAGAAGAACTCCCTAATCACCGGGCCAACCCACGAGAAGGTTTGCGAGTTGGATTTGATGCCATCAACTAGAAATGTTCACAACAAGACCGTCCCTCAGGAGTACCTATCAAACCGGCAAACTCAAGACATTGGACAATCTTTCTAACAAAGCACTTCGCGGTCAATGGAGGATCTAGATGTTATCTTTTCATAATGATATGCATGAACCATAACGAAACAATCGTAATGATAATGCAAATGAAACGACGAAGACTTGCGTGACATCAATGTGTACGACGGTTGACTAGAGTGTATGCCTAAATCGTGCCTGGCTTCATATTGTTTAAATGTATTTTAAATATTAATATTCACTTCCTACAATCAACAAAATGATAATTTTCATCTTCTAATAAAATATATGTAAATATATAATTTAATTAATCAATAGACACTGTGTAAACAGACAATTGTCATGTAGTAATATCATTTGTGTTGTGTTTTAAAACTTACCCCTATCCAGGTTTTAAGTTTTAAAACTAGCCTTGTCCAAAGCTTGATTTTTAAAGTAACTATTTATGCTTTAGGTTAACATTTTCCAGTTATATATCGAGAATCCCAGTTTTTGTTTTAGTATGCATGTAACTATTCCCCAATTTAATAAACAAAAATTGAATACATCATAAGTTTTTTTATAACAATAAAGTGATAATCTAATTTTCATAAAGTGAAAAGGACAGTTTTTACTATTGGAAGACTCGGTTGCAAATTACATCTTCAGACCTTGGCCACAATTGGATCTACTGTGCAATACCCCCGATGTAAATCGTACAAGTAGTTATTGAAAATTAACCCACTGATAATGTGTCCGCATTGTAAGGTATTTGTGAGGACGACTTCAAAATCATGGGCCGAAAATGGGCCAAGACTATGTATTTGACGGGTACTGACGAGACAAAAGTTAACCATGCACTGAAACACATGAAACCTTCCATAGCAGATCTAGTGCAATAATGTCATCAACATGATGTCTTTAAGGTTGTTTGTTTAACGGAAGGACTTTTTTCTCACGACTCGCGCTGCGCACTGCACATTTTTAGTGAGGCTGCGCTCTAGCTTCAGAGTTCACGACTACTGTTCGTCACAAATCCATAAATTCATTTTTGTATGTATGTATGCCAAGTTATGTGGGCACAGAAAATCACTCAACATTGCCCTAGTTTGTAACTTTGATTTAGATGAATTTTTTTTAAGAAAGTTGAACAGTTATTTCTAATTTTGTCTTCTAAACACCAATTGCAAAAAAACTGAAAATACACTAAACTTCGTTTGCCCTTCATGATATTTAAATCGGTAACACGTGTTGGGGTGTGATGACCCATGAACTTAGATCGGTAATAATAATATAACATTACCGTTGACTTGAATACGGATGGTGTAGCCATTTTTCATTCTGTCAAAAAGAGTATTTGGGCCATTTTGGTTTCATCAACGAGGTTTCGTTTAAAGATACAGAAACAAAATTCGTCCTTCGTGTATTCTTTGGTTGTGTGGAGCAACAAACCTAATATGAAAGCGTTCTAAAACCATTTGTAGAAGAGTTGGAAGAGCTTGAGAACAGAGAGATTTGTTGGATATTGCCTTACGTCTCATATTTATGCAACTGGGCTAATCGGACGAAGGTAGGACGTAAGGGATGACGCGGGGGGGGCAAGGGGTGGACAGCCTGTGCGGTCGAACCAGCCAAAAGCATATGGAGGGCAGGGGTCCCCCACGTCGTAGTCGTCTCCGTCTGTGTCATCATCCATCCGTGTTTGTCTTTTGGCGTCGCCATCGGGGACGTAGTTAAAGGGAAGGGGTTCCCCGACGACGACCCAGAGCTGCGCCATTAGTTTTCAGGAGTGAAACTCCCTATTCACAAGGTCCAAACCGCGAGAAGGTGTCGAGTTGGATTTGAAGGCGCCTGAGAACAGAGAAGCTTTGAAAATTTTGTTAATCTGTGACGTGCCACTCAGCTTCAGTTTGAGAAGGGGCGTGGGCTGCTTCGAGTCTCGTAGTGATCGCACAACTTAATACTAATGACGTGTGTACCAGACGGAAAAAATTGGGCTGCCACCGGTTCTTCGCTGAAAATGTATAACACAAGCAAGCCAAAAGGAAGAACGAATGAGTCGGACAAACCTCGATGAAAAAGGAAAGTATAGAGAAATTATGACCTTGGTTTACTTTTACTATAGAACCAGATATAACAGCACAAAAGTATAATGTAACAATTCCCAGTAGGATAGAAAATACAGCAGTACGATCCCGGCCGAGTAGGGCGTTGGTTGGCCCACATGGATTACTACTAGGCACAAGGGAAATTCTATAAAATATCAAACAAAAGAAAGCCTTTACTAACTTGGCAGAGGGGACGTCAGGTCTGCAGGTTACCGGTTTTATGCTTTATAAGTTACAAAGGTTGAAGGTTACCAAATCACAACTTGAGCAGTTATGAATCAGCAATAGCCTGAATTACAAATGATACCGGTGTTCATGAGCAAGATAAAATAGTTCACACATCAGCACAATATTAACATAGTATGCTCAATTCCAAAAGAAAGGTTTGAGGGGTAGACCCTCGTATTAAACGAATTAATACCTAACATTACTTTAGAATAGAACACCTACAAAAATGTTCTTATATGCCACATCGGCACAATTGGTGTCACCTTGAACCCACAAGTTAGTTCCGCCCACGGAAAGAAATATATCATCTCGGTAGATTTACACAAAATAGCGTTGAGTAGACCCTCCGTATGAAGCTGAATTATACCTAACATTACTTTAGAATAGAACACTACAAAAATGTTCTTATATGCCACATCGGCACAATTGGTTCACCTTGACACACAAGTTAGTTCGCACTGAAAGAAATATAGCATCAGTGAGATTTACACAAAATAGCGTTGAGGTAGACCTCGTATTAAACTGATTAATACTAACATTTACTTTAGAATAGAACACCTCAAACTGTTCTTGAATGCCACATCGGCACAATTGGTTCACGCTTGAACACAGCAAGTAGTTCTCCGCCACGGAAAGAAAATATACATTAAGTAGATTTACACAAATAGCGTTGAGGTAGACCCCGTATTAACTGGAATTAATATCTAACGTTACTTGATAACTCTCCTGCTACATACCAGTGTTTCCATTAGAACAAATATCTATCAGCACTACATTCCTGGCAATAACACCTTACTATAATAAATATCTGCCATATGTGGGCCTAGATGACCACTTTGAACAACACTAGGCCTATAGCCTGATATAACTAGCCTTTGTCCCTTGACAAGGATGGCTAGGGGCATGTACAACGATGGCATTATGCCACCAACATTTAATTTACAAAAAGACTGCTGTCAAATTAGGCTAGCCTGACATTTATCGGAACAAACTTGTTCTCCAACCTTAATGAAGTGTTGAGGTTTTGACCATGCCTCTAGAGTTTTTGGTAATTTCAATATTCTAATCAGGAGCCCTAAATGGTCAATGTCTGAAGAACAATCACAGCATAACACGGGAAGAAGTAGATTATGTATTGAAAACCTGATATGCTAGTCCTAATCTTCAGCTCCGAAGCAAAGTTGACGCCTAGGGCCCCGTGGGGATCCTTTGGTCCACAAGATGGCGGAATGACAACCCCCCCCCTTCACACTTAGGGCTAGGGTTCAAAGGCGACCACTGGAAAAGTCCTGCATAGCCTTCCACGTCGTTTCACGTTTGGTGCTGTCCCGTGGCGCTTTGATTGAGGCCTGAAGTCCCATTCCCATGCCTAATCCTGTTAAATATGCAAAAACAACAACGTGCTAAATTGGATCTTAAACAAACCACTAGGCAGCCAAGGCACTAGACCAAGTTTCACCAAGCAAAAGAAATCAGAGAACAAAACGATAACTCACCACAGTATGGGAAGATATTACACTACAACATCAGTAATAAAACGTAGTCGTCTCGCAGAAATCGCCAAAACCATGACAGGAATGCAGACAAAAGTGCCGACCGAGAAATTCGCTCAGCTACTTTATCGAGTCGCAGTCAGCTGTGTTGCTCTTGACGGCCAGTAAGCCAACCACACAGATACAAATTCACCAGGGTAGAGACAGTGTCACCAACCGCAAAAACAAGCAGCGAGAATTCAAACCAATGAACGTCAATTGCCCTACTTACAACTCGGGGGAACGGGCGCGGAACCAAGACAAGACATAGCAGTGTTTTAAATTATGTAATGTTATAATGTTTTGGTGGAGTGTGCTGCTACAAACAACACAACCAAGCCGTTATACAATCCCTCCGCTTCCAAAGAAAAAAAACTGGACGAAGAAAGAAAAATTAACGTTCGACAAACTTTTCAAATCTACAACATCCAGCGTCCGCTGTTCTCCATCACTTGAACTGCTCAAGTTTCCATCAAAACGGGGGATACCTTGCGCGAAATGAACAAAGGACCAATGTACTTTTTGGCTACTTAGCAGTGAATCCTGCTTGCGTCAGAAAGCACAAAGTTACGCCTCCCACAGCCTTTTCTCCCTCTCTGAACTGCACAGGCCGATGACGCAGATTATAGTTGCGGCTTCTTGTCCGTTGCTGAGGCCTCTGGACATAGATCTGTACTTCTTCACGAACATTATCTAACCTGCCCAAGTGCTCTTCGGGTCCCGCTCGATCTCATCACCCGCCTCATTCCTGTGGGGTACGGTTTCCGCTTGCAGAGAAAAAAAAAAAAAAAAAAAAAACATCCCAAGTTCTCTGCTCAACTGTAATAAGCCTGAGATACCGGGTGGACTCATGTTTACAAGTTCGCAGCAGCACATACGGATCTGATGGCAAGATAGTATCACCCTTTTCGCATGGTTGTCCCCACAAATATGGCTAGCAAATTTCCTACTTCCTTATTCATCTTTCTACAGGGTTGGGCCTGAGGGTGGTAAAACGGAGTGAATTGCAAATCAACTCCATATAGCCTCCATCGCTTCCCTGAAGTCCTTTGCTGAAAAGTTGCGTGCCATTGTCCACGATCCAACCGTCGAGGATCACCTATCTCTCCAAACCAGCGTTCACAGGGGTTGAAGAACTGCTTCCGAAGTAGCTATTTCAAGGGAAAAGATAGTCCAGTTAGTGTGGCAATCCTGCACAACTAGAATACAACCGATCTGCTTCACAGAAGGGGCGGCAGGGGCCTATCAATCCAACGGAAGGACTTCACCCAGGATGAAGGGGAAAGTAACGTGGTGCCGAGTAGCCTGCTGGAGCGTCGTTGTTCTCCCTTATGCTGAGCACCACCTGACTTCACTTACGTAACGACACACATCTCTTTTCAATTTTGGGGCCATTAAGACCGCAGCGGCGCAACTCGAGCCAAAGTTCTTGTAAATTCTCTGTGTCCAGCCAACAGTTCATCATGAGATTCTCGGATCCCTCCTGTCTGAGATTAAAAGGAAGAACAAGTTTCCAATTGTCTTCGTCGCCCAGGCATGTTACGATGGTCAGCACAATGTTCTGAACAGATAAGTTTCCTCCAACCTCCAATTCGGAGGGCCTGTGGATCGTTCCTTACACGATCACACATCTCAAGGTACCAAGGGTCTTGGATAGGGGCCACAACTTCTAACATATCGAGATTGCCCTATAGCTCGGGACAAAGCGTCCGACTACGTGGGATAACCTTGTTTCTATGTAAAACCCAAAATCATATTGTTGCAGGCCGACCGCCCATCTGGCCGAGACTTCCATCACCGGATCTTGAGATTGTTGAGCCAAAGTCAAAGAGTGGTGATCGTTGATCACGGTGAAATGGGGAACCTTCTATGTAGGGGACGTTATCGTCCACAGCCCACAACACAGCCAAACACTCTTTTTCTGTAGACGCCAATTTTTTGTTCAGACTTGGATAAGGCCTGCTACCATAAGCGATGACATTCTCACCATCATCAAAACTAGTCCTGAGAAGAACCAACCAATCCCGAGATCCGACGCATCCTGCTTGAATAACAAACAGGTTTCTCAAAGTTTGGTGACAAACAAAACAGGGGCATTACAAGACACTGTTTCAATAAGCAGAAAGACCGTTTCTGCTCTTTCGTCCATGACCACCTCGCGTTCTTTCTTTCGGCAAATTATTCAGCGTGCTACCTTAGTCGCAAAATCTTGATGAAACCCTGTACCATGAAGACATACCCAGGAACTGACGGATTCTTTAACCTGTAGGACGTGGGAATTTGATGATGGCTGTGACTTTATCCCGGGTCGACATGGAGTCCACTATTGTCTATGGAATATCCTAAATTTTTCAACTCCGGCGAACAAACTGACATTTTTTCCAGTTTAATTGAGTGAAGCTTTAGCGCACACGGCGGAAGATCTCTTCTAATATTTCCATATGTTTCTGAAGTGAGTTGCCACAATGAATATCATCCAAATAAACCAAAACATACGGTTCCGCTCAGTTCCAAGGACCGTCGATCAATCAACCGTTGCCAAGTAGCTCACTATTTGCAAAAAACCGAAAGGCATCCTCTTAAAATTGAAAAATAAACCCCGACCCGCAACCGTGAATGCAGTCTCTCTCTGCTACCTTCTCCATTGGAATCTGTCCAAGAGCGCTTTCTTGATATCAAGGAGGACAGGTAACGGCTTCCCGCGAAGCCTGTTTCTACAATCGTCCGATACGAAAAGGAACAGATAGGCATCTTTTTTCTTGCTGACTTCGTTTCACTTTCCGGAAGTCAACCACGAAACGTGGAACTGCCAGAACGGTTTTCTTACCAGGATAATATGCGAGCTACACATGGGCTCTTGAAGGTTCGACAACATCGCCTCGAAAGCATATTATGCAAGTTCTGATGAATTTCTTCAAGACAACCGGAGAGACTGATAGTAGCCGCTGCTTGATAAGGCAAAGCCTGTCCTGTATCAATCGATGTTCAATGGGGAAGTATCTTTGCCAAAAGGTTTCTGCCTTTACAATCCTTTCCTAAATAGACAATTAAGACGATCTTCCTGTCTGAAGTTAAATATCCCTCTGCCTCAATACCTTGAGTGATTCGAAGTCAACATCCGCTGCATCAGAAAAAGCCACGTTCCTTCACAATCTCGTGGTACAAGGTTTTCATCTGGCGAATACCAGAAGTCAATACCTAAACGAGGCGATTCTTCACAGCTGGGAACTACAATCACAGGTAACACAATACTACGATCCAACAAAAGTCAAAGGTAGGTCGACATTCCCTAACACACTGCAAGAAGCACCGTTCGCCATGACACATTAACATCACAGGGCTGTAAAGCATACCTAAACTTTCTGTACCAGCTTCCATCCTCGGTTCTCCAAGCACGGTTCGAGAAGCACCAAAATCCCACAAACCTTTCATATGTGCGGTCCATAATGTGTACCGTCAAAAACATCTAGCCGTCAATGGGGCTGCGGACACTATCTGGCGAGGAAGTACTCGTACGGTGGCGATAAGGTAGTCACCTCGAGTTAGCATACGATGACGGCTTAAACACCTTCGTCTACTATGAGCGGTGTGTCCCTTTGAGTTTTTCGGCTTACAGTTAGGGTTGAACATCTCCCTGCTTTGAGTCCCTACGCAAAAACCACAGCGTAGCAAAACACTTTAATTACCTCTAGGCTTCTGGCAAGTAGCTAAATCCGTGACCTGGTTCACCACAGTTCCAACAAACCGACTGAGATATGATGCCTCCTGGGTTGCACCAACATTTTTCTAATCGGGTGCTCTATACTTAGGCATTAGTCTGAAAGGCAGATCAGGTTCGAGAGAGTTTGGTCGGGGGGGGGGGGGGGGCTAAGTGGTGCTTAACTTTTTGCCAAGCCAAAGTTCTTCGACCTTGCGCCCAAGGCTAATCAGCTCTTCCAAATGGTAATACGCTGAAAAACAGTAGTTTTGTCTAGGCACATAGGGGTGTAAATTCCGGTTTAATGACGTCAAGTTGTTCGTCTTCAGGAACATCATACCGACAATCGTCCAAAGAGATTATTCACATGCGCCACAAAAATGCGCGATGTGTTCACACTCACCCTGTTCTTCTATCCCTAATTTTCTTGAAAGTAGGTTCTCATCATAGTCATCAAGGTTGGAATTGCGCTCTGTAACTGAATTACCATTCATCCCATGTAATGGATCCGCCTGCGAACTGATCTAAACCATAGATGCGGTTCCTTCCAAAGATCGAACAGCCTCTGCCCAAAGGTTTGCTTTCCGACACATTCTAGCGATACATAACTCTTTGATGCGTTCGAGAAAAGCCCCAACTCATGTCCGCTTCGTTCCCCCGAAATGAATTTCCCACTTTGCGACTGGACATTCTTCGCTTGCCCTTGTCTCGGGGGGGGGGGCACTTCCCATTGCTTCGACTACGGAGGGTGGGAACCAACTGCCGATTCTATCACCTGAACACAAAACGTTGCCTTAACACAAGCATGTCAGCATAATGGCTTCTAACCGCTCGCGATAAGTTTCTTCCGCAGGGACCAAAGCAAGTCTAACGTTCGATAGTAGGGAATAAAAATTCAATTCTCGATTATGATCGCTGTTGCCTTCAGATATCCGCAATCACCGTAGCAAGCGTAGTAATCCTCTCGCAAGGTCTGCTATTCAAGATCATGCAGCCATGATGCTAATCAACGTCTAAAGATTTAACAAGTACTATCCAAAATAACAATAATAAAATAACACATATCGAAAGTATTCAAAACTGCCAAGAGATCAATTGACAGACTCAAAACCGCACAAAAAGATTCTCGAAGCAAGGTCCCACGTTCGGGCGCCAGAAATGTGACGTGCCACTCAGCTCGAGTTGGAGAAGGGGCGTGGCTGCTTCGAGTCTCGTATGATTCGAACAAATTAATAACTAAATAACAGTGTGACCAACGGAAAAAATTGGGCGCCACGTTCTTCGCTGAAAATGTATAACACAAGCAAGCAACAGGAAGAACGAAGGAGTCGGACAAACCTCAAATGAAAAAAGAAAGTAATAGAGAAATATTACCTTGGTATTTTTAAATATAGACAAGGATATAAAGAAACAAAAGTATATGTAACATTCCCAAGTAGGATAGAAATATACAGCAGTACGACATCCTGGCCGAGTAGCGTGGTTGGCCACATGGGATTACATACTAAGCACAAGGGAAATCTATAAATATCAACAGAAAGCCTTTACTATACTTAAAGTCGGTCACTAGTTACGGTTATGCTTATAATTTACAAAGTTGAGGTTACCAAATCACAACTTGGCATTAGTGAATCGCAATAGCCTGATTACAATGAATAAACCGGGTGTTCATGAAGGCAAGATAAAATAGTTCACACATCAGCACAAATATTAACATAGTAGGGCTCATTCCAAAAGAAATGTTGAGTAGACCCTCGTATTAACTGAATTAATTACCTAACATTACTTTAAATAGAACACCTATAAAAATGTTCTATATGCCTACATCGGCACAATTGGTTTCACCTTGAACACCCAAGTTAGTTTTTCCGCCACTGAAAGAAAGATAGCATCATGAGATTTACCAAAATAAATAGCGTTGAGGGAGTACCCCTCGTATTACTGAATTTAATACCTACATTACTTTAGATAGAACACCTACAAAAAATGTTCTTATATTCCACATCGGCACAATTTGTTCACCTTGAACCCACAAGTTTAGTTCCGCCACGAGAAATAAATATAGCATCGATGAGATTACACAATAGCGTTGAGGTATACCCTCGTATTAAACTGAATTAATACCTAACATTACTTTAGAATAGAACACCATACTAAAAATGTTCTTATATGCACACATCGGCACAATTGGTTCACCTTGAACACACAAGTTAGTTCAGCCACGGAAAAAATATAGCATAAGTGAGATTTACACAAATAGCGTGAGGTAGACCCTCGTATTAACGAATTAATATCTAACTGTTACTTGATAACCTCCTTGCTACATACCAGTTTTTCACATTAGAAACAAATATCTATCACCTTACATCCTGGCAATGAACACCTTGACTATAAGAAATATCTGCATATGGGCGATGACACTTTGAAACATATCTTAGGCCTATAGCCTGAATATAACTAGGCCTTGTCCTTGAACAAGGGTGGCTAAGGGGAATGTACCATGGCACTTATAGCCACCAAATTTAATTACAAAAAGACTGCGGTCAAATTAGCTACCTGACTTTATCGGATACAAACGTGTTCATCCAACCTAAATGACGGAGTGTTGAGGTTGACCATGCTCTAGAGGGTCGGGTAAATTTCAATATTCTAATCAGGAGCCTAAATGGTCAATGTCTGGAAGACAAATCACAGCATAAAACGGGAAGAAGTAGATTATGTATTGAAAACTGAGTAGGCGCCTAGGCCTAATCTTCACTCCAAGCAAAAGTTGACGCCTATGTCCGCTGGGATCCCTTTGGTCCAACAAGATGTCTGGAATGACAACGCCCCCTTCCACACATTAGGGCCTAGGGTTCAAAAGGCGACCAGGAAAAGTCCTGCATACCTTCACGTCGTTTCACGTTGGTGCTGTCGCCGTGCCTATTGATGAGGCCTGAAGGTCCCAGTCCCCATGCCTACTCCCTGTTAAATATGCAAAACAACAACGTGCTAAGATTGGATCTTAAAAAACAAACCACTAGGCTTAGCCAAGGCACTAGACCAAGTTTTCACCAAGCAAAAAGAAAAATCAGAGGGGGGGGAACAAACGATAACTCCCCCAACCGTATGGGAGATAATTTACAACTACATCAGTAGTAAAACGTAGTCGTCTCGCAGAAATCGCCAAACCATGACAGGAATGCAGACAAAAGTGCCGACCGAGAAATTTGCTCAGCTACTTATCGAGTCGCAGTCAGCTGTGTTGCTCTGACGGCCAGGTAAGCCAACCACACAGATACAAAGTCACCAGGGTAGAGACAGTGTCACCAACCGCAGAAAACACGCGCGAGAATTCAAACCAAAATGAACGTCAATGCCCACTTACAACTCGGGAACGGCGGGAACCAAGACAAACATAGCAGTGTTTAAATTAGTGTAAAGTTATAATGGTTTGGTGGAGTGTGCTGCTACACACACAACCAAGCCGTTATAAATCAGAATGGTTTTATGGAAAAGATGTATGTAAACTTGGGAACAGGGTCTCTAGATAGTCCTGCTACAGCTATGGTACAATACATAAGACAATTCAATGGTGAATTTGGGTGTGGGTTTTGTGAACACCCAGGGGAGGCAGTCCACAGGGGTATGGGTTACACCCGTGTATATCCAGAACATGGGGGCAAAGAAATAGAGCGTACACATGCAAAAATGTCGAGACAAGGTAAGGAGTCAACAGAGACAGGATTGACAATTAATGGTGTAAAGGGTCCTAGTATTTTGGCCACTGTGGGGAATTTCGACATGACTAAAAATTTTGTTGTTGATTATATGCATAATGCACTTCTCGGTATGGGACGACAGTTTACACGTCTTTCGTTTGACTCAACGTCACACCATGAGGAGTTTTACCTTGGCACTAAGCAAGACATTATAAATAACAAGCTGCTAGCAATCAAGCCTTCTAAAGAAATTCGAAGACTACCTCGAACTCTAGGGCAGATGTGTTATTTGTTATTTGTATTATTATTTTTTCGGGTACCTTCACGATCGCCGCAAGAGCGATCTGAGCAAGGGTGACACTATTCCACATTGTAATAATCTCTGTACACTTTTAATAAATGAGTTTATTTTTTAGGATGGATTCAACATTTTGTTACATTTTTATTTACTTATTTAAGAAAACTTATTTGATGAATGAAGTAACTTGTTGTAGAATTTGGAGCATGTTTCACTGAAGTGTGTTGTTATGATCACTGCAGGTCTGACAGTATCGAGGCCTAGGCGACTTTTCTCATCTGTCCAAAAACAATTAACTATTGAGAAAATCCTCTCAACAGCAGCATTTGTTCCAGGCAAAGAGAGAGACCCAGCCTCCTACGAGCCGTCAGTCGGCAGTCCCTCACCCCCTCTAGCCGAGACAAGTCCAGGCATTATTGTAGGATTTTATTGAAAGTTAATGCAGAAGGCCTAGTAACAGAGTGGCCGTAGCCCAGAGAGAGTTGCATTTTGTAGTATTAGTAGTTATATTTTAATAGTGTTTTGTATTAACTTGTATTGGCTTTCATAAAAAAATTATATTGTACATTAATATCTGAGGTGACAATATGCCTTTAAGAAGATAAAATGACAACAGTGATAAATTTAGAATTGGCATTTTTTATAAGTAGGAAATTTGAACTCAGATTGGCCAGCTCTGAATTTTTTTAAATTCTTCTAACGCACCAATAGTATGTGTTATGGTTATTTTAAAAAGGGCATAGCCCCAAACACATAAGTGTCTAATAACCTATATATGATACACAACAATATATTCTTAAATATACTTTAAAAACTAGGAATGGGGGGGAGGGGGTAGTTGGGAAAATCATATGCTTATTATTTTGCTTTTGGCATATATTTGTAGGCCTTTAAAAACTGTTATTTAGGTATCAGTTTAAAGGTTGTTAATGGCCAATGTTTGATTGGCATTTACTTTCTATAATCCCAAAAGGGGGCTTCTATAGGACTACATTGTGATTTAGTTTCTCAAGCATTAACTGTACTTGTTTTTTAGGTGGAAGTGTCCCCAGGATCCGGTGTGATGATAAGTTCAACTAACTTGCTGGTTGCCCAGGCAACTGAGAGCTTTGGCATCTTCGTGAACTCTGCTTGTTCATCTCTTTGACCATAATACATTGCTCAAACGCAATTTTAAGGGGGGGCAAGAGTAAGACTGAGATGAAAACCAGAGACCAGGCCTTGATGAGACCATCACTAAGGCAATGTTTAGTAAGTCCAAATGATTATGAGGTGCATATATAAAGTATTATTCATAAGTCGTGAAGCTATTTACATGGCATGCACACAAGCCTAATTGTTTCATTTTCTATTCGGTTTAGTGTATACAGGTTAAAAAATGGCTTGCACAACCTCTTTGTAGCCAGTCTAATCATTTCTGTGCGAGTATCTGAACAAATATTATATTTCTAGCGGTTGGAGGTAAAGGTTCAATTCATATGTACCTGATTTTAAACTATTTTTGTCATTTTTCAAAGGGAAAAGTGAAGGGTCTTAATTTACATACAAATAATGTATTTTTTATCAGTAAAAGCTTCCTGTAAAATTGGGGATTGTCTTCCATGGGGTAACTACGGTTTAAATAAATAAATTCGTATTTAGAGTCTACCCTCTCAAATTCTCAATCATATAATTGATTTCAGTGGAGGACTTAAACCAAGCGACCAAGCCCACCCTGTAGGCTCCGACGCAATCGTCAAGTGAGCGATAACCAACCAAAGATGGATATTTTAAAATAGGAAATATAGCAATCAGTGGTTGGACAGAGCTTATATACAGATGCGGATAAACGTCAGAATCAAACCAGGCCAATTCAGCACACCTTTGAATTTATTAACTGCTTCATTGCTAGAATGGCTCTAAAATCAATCACAGTTTACTAATTCCTTAGACCACTGGTCAACTAGTTATGGAATTGAAATTGATAAGTGGGTTGAATGCAAGAACAAATTAATGTCTCATGTCTGTTTTGTACAGTAAAAACAGTAAAACTATAAATTTTAAAAAAAGAATTGGAGTAGTGACGAGATAGACCATATTACAACCATTGAATATGCATTCATTACGTTAGCGATCACGTCCAACAATAATGGGAAATTGTTGAAATTGTTGGTCATTACTCTTCTGAAGTGAGGGGGGGAGGGAATTCCCCCATTCCTACGTGCCTGCACCACCCAGTAGTGAAAAACAACTTAGGAGGGGCGAACATAAAACGGGGGGAAAATTTTGCACTCCAAGGTCATGTTTGGCGGCAATCTGCGCGCGTTTGAGCAGCAGAATGAAAGCTAATCAATGTTTTCCTCTCATTAAAAACCCTACTTTTTTTTTTTTTTACTTTTTCCACCAATTAATAAAAATGCTCTCAAAATATACCCACACCATATTTAGAACTTTGTAATTTCTTCTAATTGTTGTTGCACTCCACTCTATGATTCTCAATGTTGTTCCATTTGTTTGTAAAGCACAAGGGGTAGGTGGAGTGGGCATGTCTCATATATTACCTTGGCCTAGTAGATGGGGCAAGTTTATTCTATCTGAGGGGGGACGTTTGTCGGGGCGAATCAGCTGGAAGCAGTGTACCGGCAAGCAGTGGTGTACCTAAACTAGACGTCCCACAGAATCGGTTGAAAGCAGTGTAACGGCAAGCAGTGTACCTATAACTAGATCTAACTAGATCTAACTAGATCGTATCTTTCCAAGGGGTGGAACGTAAGAGGAGACGCGGGACACAAGGTGTGGACAGGCCTGTGCTGGTCAGAACTAGCCACACAAGCGTAAGGGAAGGGCAGGGGTTCCCCCACGTCGTGGTGGTCTTTGTCATCATCCGTCCGTGTTGTCATTGTCGTCGCCGTCGCGGAGGTAGTCAAAGGGAAGGGGGAAGTTCCCCGACAACGACCCAGAGCTCGCCATTAGTTTTAGGGAGTGAAACTCCCCTACTCACGGGCCAAACCACGAGAAGGTTGCGAGTTGGACTTTGATGACCCAACGCTACTACTGAAAAGTGGAAACTTTTGAAGTTGCAAAGTTAGCACCAGCAACATTTGTATTTAGCTGTAATAGAGTGACAGGTAGGCTTACACAAGAAGGCAGACATTTGGAGTTGTGCCATTCTATGGATATGGTAGTAGCGAAGGTGCTGGCCGTGCCTAAAGGTGGTAGTTTAATTGATTGGATATTGCTTAACGTCTCATTTTTATGCAACTTGGCTAATTGAGACGAAGGGAGGGACGTAAGGGATGACGCGGGGGGACAAGAAGTGGACAGGCCTGTGCTGGTCAGAACCAGCCACAAGCATATGGGGAGAGCAGGGGTTCCCCCACGTCATGGTCGTCTCCGTCTTGTGTCATCATCCGTCCGTGTTGTCATTGTCGTTGCCGTCGGGGAGGTAGTCAAAGGGAAGGGGTTCCCCGACGACGACCCAGAGCTCGCCATTAGTTTCAGGGAGTGAAACTCCCCTATTCACGGGCCAAACCGCGAGAAGGTTGCGAGTTGGACTTTGAAAGCCCGGTGGTAGTTTAAGACGTGATGCTTTCATTCAATTATAGAGAATGGGCAACTTCTACCATAACATGGAAGTGATATCCTTAAAAGTGGCGAGCTAATATTAACGAGGAGGCCTATAGCGTCGGATATAACTTCAAAATATATACCGACTTGGACCATGTCCCAACTGCCTTGGCTTTATGCTTAAAAAAGCACCTTTGGCTACTGGCAAATCTTGCATCAGAAAAAAGACAGATGGTGAGGAGGAGCGACGACAGTACCAATAGGAATCCTTATCTCTGATGTGATGGAACAGCCCTTACTGCCTTTTAACCGCCCAATTTTTCAAATTGAATATCTCGTAAACACACCGCCTACTGGATTCTTAAGTATTCCACCGTAATTTTATTTGTTTTAAAAGTTCTGTAATAGTAAACTTTGCTTGTTTAAACTTGGCTTAATTAAACTAGGAAAACGCTTAAGTCCCGCCGCGTTGTTGGATGAGCGTAATTGGTGCATTGAGTTGTTAAGTGTTATGCGGATTTTCTGTTGTACTGTGAAAAACCATTACTTAGTTGATTTTTTTTAAATTAATTTAAATTAAAATAAAAAATAAACTTTAATTTAATTTTTTTTTAATTATTCGTAATTTAAAAAAAGAAAAAATCGTAAAATTTCGATTTTCATAACAAATAATTTTTTCGATTGCGCTCAGATTTTACACGAATATATAAATTCATGAAATTAAGGTTCTGTAAAAAAATCATTACGATCGGATAAAGCATGTAGGTGCTATAAGCCAAAGAAATTTGAAAATCAAAAAAATTCCAAAAATTGCGATTTTTAAAGAAATTTATCTTTCGATAACGCTCAAATTCACACGAATATATCAATTCATAAAATAAAGGTTGTGTGAAAAAATTATTAGAATCGGACAAAGCATGCAGGTGTTATAAATCGAAGAATTTTGTTAAAATCGAAAAAATCGAAAAATTGCGATTTTCATGAGAAATAATTTTTTGATCGATTTTTCCCCCCGTGCAGTTCTTCGTTCAGAGATTTCATAGACCTCCATAAATTTCATCGCAATTGAGTATTGGTTTAGCCGGAATCGTGTTCACAGACACACAAAAATACAAAAAAAAAAAAGAAAAAAAAAAAAACATTCCGGATTTTTTTCTCCAGTGTAGTGAAAGGGAAATCTTCGCTTCGCTCGCTACGCTCGCTACGCTCATCCAAAATAGTTTTAATCTAGAGACATATTGATAGATTAAAGGATTTTCTTTCCATTAATTTTAAATCACTAGGCCTAATGTAACATTTGCTACTGTCTACATACATACCTACATATCAAAGGGAGAATAAACTAAACTTAACTTGTAGGCCTACTGTGGATATGATATTATCCTCGAGGCACAGGCTGCATTGGAAGCAGCCAGATTCAAAGCCAAGAGGGAGGAAGTGGAGCACGAGAGCGCCAAAGAGGAACGGCACTTCCAGCAAGAGCGTCGCCGTCTTGAGTTGGTTCACATGAGGACCATAATGGACCTCAAGTTGAAGCGTCTTGGGGCTGACTGAGGGATGGGTTTGACAGCCTGTACCTGCCGGTTGCAAGCTGATGTTAAGTTGTTGAGGGGTATGCTGTGTAGTAAGGAGGATGTAGATCCGTTCTTAAGAATATCCATTAGCGAAAGACAGCTACTTCGAAATGAAAATGGCATTCCCTTAATACCTCCACGAGCGAGAACATCAGCATATTAAAATGCTTTTTACAATCGATCTGTCTCCTTATGGAATGCACTTCCAAATGAATTAAAAATAGACAGTAGTTTCAATAGCGTCATCAAAGAACAGGGTCGGCTTGGGGTGTGTGTGACTTAAGTGGGTAGACTCTAAATTACACTTTACAAGATTATTATTATTTCGTATAAATTATGTTACTATGTTTAACTAGTTTTGTTACATAGTTAAGCTGATTTGTAATGTTAAACTTCTTACACTTATCGGTTCTATTGCACACTTCTTACCACTCCTCGTGGGAGTTGTGGCTGTCATGTTTAGGCTATACCTCACTTTTTTTACTTTTTGTTTCTCATAACTGTTTTGTATTCTGTTTTGAGCTCAACTTAGGAAAACATCTGGCCAAGGACAAACTGAAGTTGAAAAAGTAATTCAAGAACGTAATAATATAAGAAAGGACGATCATTCTGCAACGGTTTCCATAATATCAGTGGCAAAAGAAATAAACACCATCTTTTTTCAAACGTCGGACATGAAACAAAAACTTAAATTTCCAGAGATCATGCTTATGGATGCTACGTATTGCATCAACACAAAAGGAATGCATCTGTGCATGGTCTTTGCTCTCGTCAATTGTCTCAGCTGCCTCCAGATCGTCATCAAGATCCTCATCCATGTCCCCATCCACATCTCCGTCTTTAATTGCAATGTCAACTAGTGTAAACCGTAGTTTGCATCACATGCTGCCATCAGTATCATGCTGTATGTCCCCTTATAATTAAAGTAAAGAGAATCACTGGACACTGAATATTAATGTGTTTATCATCGATAGAACCAACACATGACGGCGGGTTTTCCCTACAGCTTTGAACTCGTGAGCAATGTTTTCAATTCATTCTCGTCTGGATCACGAAGCTAAGTTGGTGCCCAAAACATCCAGAAGACGTAGCAGGTTTCTTTTATGATGTTACAGACGGTGGATTTTCCCATTCGATATTGACAAGCAAGTGACTGCATATTGTGCCTATTGATTGTGTGGCTCGTTGGTCTTGTTGTTAGCGTATCTGCTTCCAATGCAGAAGGTCCAGGGTTCGATTCCCGCTAACGTCAGTAGTTTTTTTAACTTCTTATTTGGACTTAAGTCCATCAGTTCTTGTCTTAGGAGTTTGTAAACGGTGACTTTGGAGCCGTCCTAGCAACGAAGCACATAGTAAATTCAAAGTTGTTCTGAATCGGCTTTGTTGATTCTGGCGTTAATTTGCGGGTGTTCGCACTGTCCATACCACTGATTGCTATATTTTCCTATTAAAAATATTGATCTTTGGTTGGTTATCACTCACTCGTCGATTGCATCGGGGCCTACATGGTTGGCTTGGTCGCTTTGATTTAAAGTCCTCCACTGAAAATCAGTTATATAACTGAGTGGATAGCAGGGGGGGTTTGGGGGCTCCAACTACAGCGCCGCAGTCGAAAATTTTGAAAATTAGGTTTTTAAAATGTGTTCTCAGGGCGTAGCATGAGTGATTTGAATCTCGGTAACGAGAACAAAAACAATGCTGGTTGTGTTCGGTCGAATTGTTACATACAATACAATATAATATATATTTATATATATATATATATATAACCATCTTTAAATAATTAAATTTACTTTTTTCGGTTTACCACGTAAGATATTCTTTATTTTGTCTGACGTTTCGATTGGATTTCACCAATCATTGTCAAAGACTGTAAAGTAACTCAAATATAAAACCAAAATACAAAAACACTTCAAGAGAGAACTAAAACAAAAACACAAGAATAACCTCAAACAAACATAATAAATAAGCAATTTTCAAAGAAGTTAACTAACAGGAATATTAAAACATGTGGAAAGAGTTTAGAAAAACATGTCATGTTATTGATATGCGAGTTATAAAACAAGGAATGAAATACGAAAGCGATAGCTTACCGACTGCTAAGGACACAAGCACAAGGTATTTCACTAGGAACAACCAGCACACACTGACACAACCGTACTGTAGGATGACTCGCTTGTAACAGACGGATCAGACCGAAGTGAGCCTCGATCAGACACAGAGTTGCACTTGCATGCACATATTGTTCGTATGGTACGCAATAGCCAGGCGCGTAGGGAACTCCTTTTTTCGACTGAGGGGGGGGGGGGGGAACAACAAATCTGCTGCCAAGCACGGGGGTTTGGGGGGCTCCACCAACCTACAGCGCCGCAGAGCGAAATTTTGAAAATTAGGTTTTTAGAGTGTGTTCTCAGGGCGTAGCAGTGAGTGATTGAATCTTGGTTACGAGAAACAATAACAATGCAGGTTGTGTTCGGTCGAATTGTTTACATACAGACAATATATATATATAATAATAGGTAGTTGCCAACAGGCTAGGTATAATGAACGGGATAGAGATAGGAGTCAACAGCTTACCTGAGATGCAGAGGTGGCTGCCATGTTGAACACAGATAAAATATACACAAACTTATCACTAAAAGTCACGAGCCGTTTCGGCCTTGCCTCTCGGTCGTTATGGTCACGAAGCTGTGACCAGAGAGGTTAGAGTAGGGGGGGGGGTAGAAGAAGAAGGTGGGGGTGAGGGTGGCTAGAGGGTCCCAATATGTGGCACATAAGTGTGGTGTGTGTGTTTGTGAGTGAGTGAGTGATGTGAGTTGAGTGAGCGAGTAGCGTGTGAGTGAGTGAGGTGAGTAGAGTGAGCGAGTGAGCTGACGTGAGTGAGACGGTGAGTGGAGTGAGTTGACAGAGTGAACCCGTGAGTGAGATGACAAAGTTAATGAGTGCAAGTGTGAGGAGTGGAGTCCATGAGTGACCGAGTGAGTGAGTGAGGTGAGTGACGAGTGAGTGAGTGAGTGAGTGAGTGTATGTGGAGTGTGTATGAAGTGTGATTGTGTGAGTTTTAGCGTATGTTTAAGTAGGTTTGTTGCGAGATTTAGTTATCCATTGATGAGCGAGCTCCATGGACCTTAACTCTCTGTCCGGTGCGCCGGGAGCGATCGAACTACTCGTTAAGTGTAGCAAATCGTCACGAACCGGAGGTCAGGGGTCCTGCGTGAGTGGGCAACAGGTTTCGGCTTCTTGTGGGTGTCTGTGTCACACCTATGGCCAGCCATTCTATTGCTAAGAAGGTTATCGTTAGGCCAATTATTCAGCGGACACAGGTTACACTTGAGCTGGTAAATGACGTCAGTGAGGCCACAGTTGTATGGCCTCTAATGTTAGGTATGTTTGTGGCTCCAGCTGTGAAGGACGTTAGTGGCTGGGTGGCTAGGTGCAAGTTTTGCATAGCGGTCTTTTACACGGAAAGGACCCGTCAGGTTCCCTATCGTCGCCACTTGTGCCAAATCATAGGGTCTCGTGAACAAGAGGTCCGTTAGATTGGGTGGGCGCTGAAGGCTACGCGGGGCACTGTTGGATTAGATCTTGTGTCCTAGTGAGCCAGACAAGAATGTGGTGTCCACTCTTAAGGAGACATTGAGAAACGTGAAGTTCCTGGGTTGCCATTGCGTAAACGAGGGTAGAGTGTTGTCTGGCACCAGACTGCTTCCTTTCGACGTGGGGTTCTCAACCTCGTCTTCTGACGTCTTGTTCAGGGTATCCCCGTCTATGAAGGCCCGCGTAATCCGGTCACAGTACTTGGTTCGACCTCCTCCCCCCCCCCCCCGGTTGCTGCATATGCGTTTTCCCCGCGTGCGAGTGAGTTGGGTAAAAGCGCGTTTGGTGTAGAGGCGGTGACAGCTCTCTTAGTGTAGAACTGGAGGTGATTTGTGGCTTGAAATGTACGTCCGTGCGGAATGAAACCCATTTTCTACGTACACGTCGACGTCAAGAAATGGAGGTGATGGCGAGGATTTGCCACGTGAATGACCGCATAGGTGTTGTTGAGCGTTTAGAAAAGTGTTGAAATGACTTCTCTCAATGGGTCCACACTACGTAGATGTAATCGATAACCTGAGCCAAACAAGAGTGGTGTGTGTTTTTGAGTTGACAGATAGTCTCCTCTCGTTTGCCCATGTACAGGTTGGCATAGATGGTGCCATCTTGTACCATAGCGGTAACCTTTTACGTGAAGGTAGTGGCAGAGTCCTGAAACGGAAGTTGTTGTTGTAAGTACCATTCGGCCAAAGAAGATGAGGAAGTCTGTCTTGACGGAATCCGCGAGGACGAGTGTTAAGAAGGGCTCCCCATCGCAGCCAAGCCATGTTCTGTGGGGAGATTTGTGTTAGAGTGTGTAAATCGTATAGTCGCAATAATAACGTCTTCGGGTAGGTGTTGTTGAAACTCTTGAATACCGCTCGAGAAAAGTGGTTGGTGTCTTTGATGTGAGATGGTAACTCTGACGTGGTCTTGAAGGTGGAAGTCAACAAATGCTGAATTCTTCTGTCGGAGAGTTGAAACTTGATACGATTGGACGTCCGGGATTATTTGGTTTGTGAATGTTCGCGTAATGTGTAGAATACAGGTGTCCTGGACTCCTCGGGGGTGAGAGGTCTAATTGAGTTGTTACTCAAGTTTTGAGAGGGAACCGTGCTTCTCCAAAAATTTTACAATCCGTTTCTTGTGATTCACTGTTAGGAATCTCTTGTCAAACGTTTGTAGTGGTCTCGTCTGACAGTTGGCGGTTCGCTCCTAATGTATGCGTCTTTGTCCATTACGTACAGTCGTGGAGCCTTTATCTGCTTGGTACAATTACGATGTTATTATTATTTTCGCAGACTAGAGAGGGCCTTTCCGTTCTTGATAGATAGATTAGACGTTTTTGGACAACTTCTCTGTGAAGTCTGGAGATTGCTACTTGTGTCATTATGTGGTTTATGTAAATTGCTAATGCGGTGGTCAGAGGGAAGTACGGGGTCCCAATCAGATGCAGGTTTAAAATTTATTGATTGCTGGGTGCGTATTATTGTGTATTCATGCTTGTTTTCGTTGAAGTTACAGTTTTAAACGGAGATTCCGCGCAAATGATAAAACATCAATTACCAATTTAAAGTGATCCAAATGAGGGAGTGGGGCGAATGTTAGGCCTTTGTTAAGCACTTCCAAACTCTGAGTCCGACACTCGTGGTCTAGACAGGTTCAAGATTGCGTTGCTGGTTTCCTTTTTGTCATTAGGTACACCCCTGGGGGGAGGGGTTGTTTGACAGGAGGGACGCGGACACGAGCAGGTGGTTTCTCGAGTGTGCACAAGCAGGAGGGGGTGGGATGCTGGCCCAATTAGGGGGCGTGTGGCGCTGGTCGAGGAATGTCGTCGGCAAGCGCGAAAGTTGTTCCTCATGTATGAAGCAAAGCCACTTCGATTAATATTTGAATAAATACCTCGACGATTATTGAAGTTTTGAGACGCATCCTCAATATATCCTCAATTGGGAGTGCTAAAGAGGGGCTTGAACATTCGCACAACTTTCACGAATGATACGAGCTTGCAAATGATGTTCATCAGCTGATTTAGTATACAAATCTACTACTCGTTCGTGAGTTGAACACATTTTGGAGGTGCAACAACGCAATCTGTGGCCTCATGTCGGGGGGAGTCCGTGATCGCTAGTTTTTGGTGTACGGCACTTAGGAGGGATGCCAAAGTGTAGGCACGATTGGAGATACAGTAGATGACATTGATAACAGTAAGTTATTCGCATGATAGCGAATCTCGCTTAACCAATATATAGAGGGGTGAAGAGACATGATGAAAAAACAGTAAAGAGATAGGATACAAAAAAACACATAGAAGGAAAAGGTTGGTGTCGCCATTGACTGTGATTAATAATGAGGTAGTTGCCAACAGGATAGGTATAACAACGTGGATAGAGATAAGGAGTCAACAGATCTACCTGAGATGTACGAGTGGCTGCCATAGTGAACACAGGATAAAAATATACACAAACTTACCACTAAAATAGTCACGAGACGTTGGCCTTGCCTCTTCGGTCGTTCTGGTCTACGAAAAGCTGTTGGCCAGGAGAGGTTAGAGTAGTGGGGGGGGTTAGAAGAAGAAGTGGGGTGGAGGGTGGCAGGGGTCTCCAATATGTGCACATAAGTGGTGTGTGGTGTTTGTGAGTGAGAGTGAGTGAGTGATGTGAAGCTACGTGAGCGTTGAGTGAGTGAGTTGGTGAGTGAGTGAGCGATTGGGAGTGAGCGAGTGAGTGCGTGAGTGAGTGAGCGAGTGAGTGAGGAGTGAGTGAGCAATGAGTGGAGTGAGTGAGTGAGTGGAGTGAGCAAGTGAGTCCCGATTGGATTTTCTCTTATTAATTCCACTTTCAAGTTTCGTCAAAGTTGTATGATTTTTTCTTTCGCTTGCAAGGAGAACGTTAGCCCCCTCAAGAAGGCCTTGTCAATGCGAATTGCATTCAAGTCCCTTTTTTGAAGTTTTTTTAAGCCGAATATTGGCTTGGGCCAACAATTCTCTGAGATTTTTTGTTTCAGAACTGTTTCATCGCGGATACTTTAGCTTTTCGCTCCATGTTTTCAATCTTCTTCACGGTGTTTTGTGCAGCTTGTCTGCTAGTTCTTTTGTAAACGTGATTGTTCCAAAGTTCTGCTTCATTGCTCTGCTTTTCTCTTTCTCTCTTTTTTTATCCAAATAATTTATATAAAACTATGTGCAGAATTGCTAACAATTAGTTCCTTAGAGATTGGCAAAAGCCAAGGCCTTGCATAAGCCAAGATGGGGTAGGAAAAATCTTGGCCTATTATTTTATTATTATTTTTATTATTTTATTATTGATTCATAGCAGTTGTCGAAAAATTTTTGCCCGACTGGGGTTCGAACCCAAAAAACCCCGGCTTAACGTGCATATTACATTCCTTAAGCTACCCGGACCAAGAAAAAAACCTTTTTAGGAAACTGCTATTTGTTGTGACTGTTTTATTTACATGCATAAATCCAACAGAAGACGGGGAATGTAGCGTCAAATCTGAAAAATTGCATGGATAAAATTTAAAAAAAATCTCATCTCCCATGATTGGGGAGTATGAAATGGTTTTTAGCATAGGCCCTTTTTTTTTAAGGCAAACTTTTTCGGCAATGCTATGAATCAATAACTATTCCTTAAAAAACGGGCTTATGCTTTAAAAACCTATATTTGTTTTATTTTTATTTTTATTATTTTTATTATTATTATTATTATTATTAATATTTTTATTTTTATTTTATTATTTATTATTTTATTTTATTTTATTGGATGTATTTCATACAAAATGGTTAAAACCGGAGCTAATGTTGTAGGGCTTTCTCAAGTACTTTCCCTGTGACCTAATTTCTACATTTTTACTTTTGTCTTAACTCAACTAAAAAAAGTCATTTATAAATTTTTAATATTGTTTTAGATGATGTTTTCTTTTTTGCTGTGTACGGGCGTGGCCCATTTCTGTCGGGCCCTCCCAGCATTTGTCTTCGGCTATGGGAAAAACCCCAAAAACCTGCAGGATGGAAGCGTCTCGGAATCTCAAGTATATTCTTAGTTTAGAAATTTACGAACTATTCTACACGTTTGAGTATTACTGCCTTTTGAGTCTCGATGTATACATTGGGTTGAAAATCGGGTTGTTTAATGCTTTCATGTAGCTTCTTCGGTATGATGCCGTTGGCTGATATAATGAATGGGTTTATTTACCTTTTTCTGTTTCCACATCTTCTTGATCTCAATTGCAAGTTCACTATACCTTGGGTCAATTTTTTTCTTCCATGTGGTCTCGACTTTTAGGGCACATTGGGATAGCAACGTCGATAAGGGTAGTTTCTTGTTTCTTCTTGTCAATTATTATTTAAATCCGGTCTGTTGTGATGTATCGTTTGGTCTGTTATAACTGTGGCGGTCGTAAATAATTTGTATCTTTACTATCTAGTACTTTCTCTGGTTTTTTATTTGTAGTAAGGTGTGTGTGTGTCAATGAGGTTGTACTTGTTTGCTAGTTTTTGATAAATAATGTTAGCAAACTTGGTTATGTCTGTAGAGGTAATCTGTTTGACATAATGACTTGCACCCGGATATTGATGGTTCGATTGTTTCAACCCCTTTGCACTACATTTCTACATTGATCGTTTACTGTCGCATCTTGTATTATGTATTTTTTATAATTGTTCGTCGCAATCACTCTGTCTTGAATAGCCATCATAAAACCTTTCCCTGTTTCTCCAAATAGTTCCCCGTTGTTTAGACCACCTATTTGATGTTTTAATATCTAGTGACCTTTGTGTATTCATCATAATGTCTCTTGTGTAGGGTCTTTTCTGAGATACGTAACTTTTTTGAAGCGTCAGTTATGAGTTTCCCTTGTAGATTGACATTTCGTTTGCTAGATTGAGTGGAGTTAATGATTTGTCAGCTAGCACCACAGCCCTATGCAGTGTGGATTGGTTGCTCTTTGTAAAAAAGTATTTTCTTAAAATGCCCTATTTGTTTATAATATAAGTTGTTCAGATCAATTAGGCCCCGTCCTCCTTTTTCTCTTGGAAGTGTCAATCTCTCTATTGCTGATTTAGGATGATGTATTCTGTTTTTTGGGTAAGTGTAGTACGAGTTAATATTTCCAACGCGTGGATGTCTGTCTGCGTCCATTTAATGATTCCGAATGAATATGTCAGTACTGGTACAGGCATATGTATTTATTGATGTGATCTTGTTTTTACCGTTTAGTTGCGTCTTGAGGATAGACTTTAGTCGTTTCTTGTATGTATCTATAAATTTTGCTTTCATAACTTTATGTTCAATTCTGGAAGCTTGTGAGAATCCAAATATTTGTATACATCGTTATCGTCCATTATTCCAATCCTATTTCCATCATCTAGCTGGAACTTTTTCTGCTTGTGTAACCTTACCCTTTTCGATATGTAGCGTCTTACATTTGTCTACTCCAAACTCCTGCAGATATCTTGACTAAATTCTATGTTGTATTGACTAGACTGTTTAGTTGAGCAAAATTTGATGCATACAACTTTAGGTCATCCATGTAGAATAGGTGGGAAATTGTGTGACATACCACATTATTGTCCTTAATTTTAAATCCGTATGTCGATTCGTTAAGCATATGTGACAGTGGGTTAATGACAGACAAAACCATAATGCACTTAATGAGTCACCTTGGAAAATGCCACGTTTATTTGAATTGGATCTGTATTTATCTGCTGGTTTTTCATATTTAGTTTTAGTGTTATTCTCCATGTCTCCTTTTGCTGTCTTTAAAAAATTTTTACAATTACGGGGTTGATTTTTTTATATTTTTTAAATCTGAATAAGCCATGTGTGGGTGTTGAGTCAAGGCTTTTTGTAGTCAATGTAGTTTACGTGAATATTCCTTTTCTTATTGTGTGCCTGATTCATTACAGTAGAGTCAATAATAAGTTGTTCTTTACATTTCCCCGTGAGTTCTTACAGCATCCTTTTTGTTCCTCGGCCATGATATTGTGTTCTTCGCAATGATTATATAACTTTATTTGTTATGCATGAAGTCAATATTTTATATATAGTTTGGTAGACATGTAATTGGCCGATATTTACTTGGGTTCTTCGTGTCATTGTCCTTTGGTTTGAGAAAGGTTTTCTCCTTCAGTAAAGAATTCGGGTATTTCTTTAAATCCATTTATAAACCTTTGAGGACATTTTCTAATTTGATTGTGAGTAGTATTGAATTTCTTATCCAAAAATTTTGAATATTATCATTACCTGGTGCTTTCCAGCTATGTGTAGCACTGATTGTCGACTTTAATTCATCAAAAGTTATACCCTTCGAATCTCATCTCATTAATATCGCTCATCCTAGCTATTTCATCTTTGAATCCATTGTGCATCCTGGTTGTGTGCTACCGGTTACCCCATATTCCTGTCCAAAACTCTTCTATCTCTGTCTAGTTGGGGGTTCCATTTCCTATTATTTTCTTCGGTACTAGATAGTTGTTGGTAAAACTGTTTTTCCTTTTCTTTAAACATTCGGTTTGTTCTTTTCTAATACTACAAATTTTTTTTATCTTTTTAATCTCTTAGCTAGAGCACTTACTTTTTGTTTAAGTGTATCCAAATATTCGTGAATGAATTCGTTAAGTGTTTCATGCTTTGGGGTGAACCTTGAATCTTTCAAATATATTTTGGAAGTTATTTATCACATTTTTAGATCGTTACCCATTCGGTATTGTTCCAGTCGACCGATATCTCTCCTAAGCTCAACGATTCTCCCAACTATCGCTGTTCCATTTCGTTTTCTTTTCTTCTCCTGTTTTGTCTTTGAAGATGTTGCAGATTTTACCTTTAAGCCCAAAAATGTAACCACTGCACAGCGGGGACAATAAATTGCCGCATGAACGTCCCGCAAATGATAGTTCGTCTTGTGTGTAATCTGATAAAATATGTGGGGTTCATTATGTGTACCGCTGTCTTCATTTCCTTTGAATGCTTGGGTTTAGGTATGTATGGTCTTCTGTTTGGTTGTATGTGCGCAAACTCTGACATGGCTGTTGTTTAAATGCTAAAGCTAGGATGTTCTTTAGAAATTTATCAGTCCAGGTGTATTTTCTATTGCGTTATGCATATCTAAACCCCTTGGGGTTTGATCGTCTAGTTGTTCTGGGTATCTTGATCTTCTTGTTGGTTTGGTATTTCTAGTGGTTCTGGACGTTCTGGTAGGCCGGGCGTTCTGGTAGGTCTGGATGTTCTGGTAGGCCTGGACGTTCTGGTAAATCTTGGATGTTCTGGTTGGTCTGGACGTTCTGATAGGTCTTGACGTTCTGGTTTTTTATTATTATTATTATTATTATTATTATTATTATTATTTTATTATTTTTTATTATTATTATTATTATTATTATTATTATTTTAAATTTTTATTATTATTATTGTTGTTGTTTGTTGTTATTATTATGGGGAGTAGGAATCTGATCAAGCCTAGGTCTAATTATATTATTTTTTAATGCTTGAGTCTGTTTAGGCCTAGGCCCTGCCCCAGATTTGGTAGAAGGGAGGGCTATTCCTAAATCTACAACAGCCTAAACACAAATACATGTCAGCATGAGAGCAAGAAATGGCAGGCTAAGCCTAGGGCCCATATGCATAGGGCCTAAGATGCTTGTTTGGACCTAAATCTTGGCCTATTATTATTATGGAGGAAAAAAATCTGATCAAGCCAAGCTTAAGTTTATTTGAAAAAAATGCCGTATACTGCTTAGGCCTAGTAAAACCCTCCCAAATTTGGTGGAATGTTTGGGCTAGGCCTAGGGCCTAAGCCTAGCCACAGAACTTCTACCCCTTTTTGTCATAAGCACCAATTGTTCAACTCTAAAATGTTAAATTCAGACTTAAAAATACATTTCTATAGTAAGGCTATGATATTTCATGGTTAAAGATCCTTAGTATTGGTACTTACTTTCAAAAGATGAACATGCCCCTGTGTTGCCAAAATCTGATTTAATAATAAAGATGGCCGACCAACCAGTCACAATGATAAACATAAAGAAAAAGAGGAAACAATCACAGTTTGACCAACATCTCAAAACCAAAATTCTAATGGTACAATATTCAAAAAGCAATATGTGGGTATCAAAAATTGTGTGCACAAAAGAGTGACCAACATCTCAAAAACAATATTCCAATGGCACAATATTTCAAAGAGCAATATATGAGAAAAATCAATATTTTGTGTACTAATCAGTCACTAAAAATAAGTTTTAGTTACATTTTTAGTTGCTTTTTGGCCCTTTTTTTAAAAAAAGTTGCACTTTTAGTTGCATAGCTGAATTAGTTGCATTTTAGTTGCCAACTAGTTGCCAGTGGGCACACTGTTCTTGATATGCGAGTTATAAAACAAGGAATGAAATACGAAAGCGATAGCTTACCGACTGCTAAGGACACAAACACAAGGCATTTCAGTAGACAACCAGCACACACTGATACAACCGTACTGTAGAGTAGAGTAGAGTAGAGTAGATGTAGAGTAATTTATTTGCTTGACCAATACAGTATAAGTATACACACATTATCCTCTTGTGAGAGAGATAGTAGAGTGAAGTGAATAATTCTTAATAATACATAGGTTGTAAATGTACATTAACATGTAGGCTTAGTGAAAATTATCAAACTAGGCCTAAATCTAATAATTAATAATTTGTATAAAAATTAATAGGCTAATAAATATATATACAAAATAAAAAGTATGCGACACATATCATGGAAAAGATAGATTAGAAGTACAAGAACTATGGAATATTAAACATGTGGATATAGGCCCATCTTACTAACAGGTAATAAAATTATGACTTGGATTGATATGAGAATAGCAGCCTAAATGTAGATAAAAGGATTTGGGGAAAACAAACAAACCAACCTAGTGGATTATTACAAAAGTAAATTAAATTAATGTTTACAGTAGGCCTACATTAGGAATGGAATATGGAAAATACTATGGTACAGTATAAGTACCATATGTATAAAATTATAAAATACCATTGGTACAAGTTGCTGGTTTTCGGGTTTATAAATTCATTTAAAGGGATAAAAACAGGTTTTTCTTTCACCACGCATTAAGTTTTGTTTTATAAATACTTCGATGTCTGGGCATTTTTTTTTTATTTTATTA
>JAMZAV010005706.1:0-42221 GCA_024449915.1 Sweltsa coloradensis
TTATAAAAATAAACAAATAGAAACAAAAAACACCTACCTTGCAAACATAGAAAATTACAAAGATCCAATTGCAGTGAACCTAAAACAAATCACTTGGTTTGCATTGTGAGTGTGACTTCTTGGACCATTCTAGCAGGCCTATCGCTGTCTTCATGTCTTGGTACCACAGGCGGCTCAGTCTCATACTTTTAAAGAGCTGCAGTATGACTTCTAGTCATTCTGCTGTATTCCAAATTTCTAGACAAAATGGTTGGGTCCGTCCGGACCGTCCCACGTTCGCCCTAGAACTGCAGGCACTCTATCAGCCGCTATACCGCTTTTTTTGACTTACCTCTCAATCAAAGCAGGTTTTCCACGATTGACCCAAAACGCTTGCCATCGTCTCGTTTGAAGATTGAGTGGGCGCTTCTCAATTTCACTGCCTCTCTGACGATTCGACTAGATAGATGGCTTACCAT
This sequence comes from Sweltsa coloradensis, assembly GCA_024449915.1. Lineage (NCBI taxonomy): Eukaryota > Metazoa > Arthropoda > Insecta > Plecoptera > Chloroperlidae > Sweltsa > Sweltsa coloradensis. The sequence continues at coordinate 459 of JAMZAV010005706.1, forward strand.
GGCAAGGGGCCTCATTCCGTCAAAATCAATGGAAGGGACCCTCCCTTGCATGTTGTGCCAAGCAGATGTTGTTTCCATCTTGTTGACGGCGAGTTTGTGTTCCTGTAGACGCATCGACATTTTTCGACCAGTTTGTCAACATATGTCTGCGAACAGTCTCCACACGGAATCTCGTAGACGCCCCAACCCCCCAAAGAATTTTGTCTTTGTGGCTACCAATCATTTCGCCTAAGGTTCTATCTGTCGAATATATATAGCCTCCTCAGCCCCAAGCATAATTTTTTTTCAAAAAAATGAAAAACAAACTTCGTAGGGTGGTTTAAAAGAAGAATTAAAAAATATTTTGTACGAATTTTTTTTTTTTTTTTTGAAAAAAAAACCAGATACGGTGTGTGGCCGTATGGCACATTGGGTCCCAGGCTGTTCCAAATACTGATGTAAGATTTATTTAAATTTCCATGTATGAAAAAGTAACATTTTTCTATTGTTCAAATCACAAACATAGATACATACAATGATATTTAAGGTAAATTAAATAATAATAGCTGTAATTAGGCCAATTGTTTATGTAATTTACTGTCAGTAATTACAAAAATAGCCAAATATCAAATTTGAATGCTGATTTGATTAAAAACCCATGTTTAAATATGAAGGAAGTCAATAATGTAGTTGATTTGTCATTGTCAAGACATACTGACACTATCATTAGACCTATCATTAGCGCATTTTTGCCTTATTTTTTCAAAGCCTAGGCTTAGGCCTATTTTGAAAACCTAGTGTGTGCTCAAATCCAAATTTAAATTTAAACTTTTTGTAAAAAATTTGTTTTGTACGCTTGATTGACCACTTAAAACTGAAAAAGTTACAGAAAACAGATTAGTGAGCATTGTTACTTTTTGACAGATGAATAATTGGTAGGCCAAAGACCCAGTGTGACTCTATGGCCACTTTTTTAATGCATTGTAGCAGTAAAACAATGGTCATTTTCAAGGGTTTGTAGCATAAATACATTTTGTTATCTCATAATTAACAATTTTAATTCAACTTTAAATTTTTATCTTCAAATTTTGTTATCTTTCCTCAATTACAAGAAGATGACGTTCATTTTTTTCTTTTTGTCATTTTAGGACATTTTACACGTTCATTTTCTTCTTCATGAAGGCCAGTTACTAAAACAAGTTGGTACCCACTCTGGGGCATTGGTGGCTCAGTTAATAGTTTTAAAAACTGATTGATTTCGTGTGGCCTTTGGGGGCCACGCTGGGTCTGAGGAGGTTAAAATATGTCTGTCTGTATGTTTGTCCTTTAGCATTACTACACATTCATCCGATCTTCATGAAACGGGACACATTATGTTTTTTTTTAGGGGGAAAGGGTTTTTCTATGCTATCCATTTTTTGTCACGTGGTGATCGGTGCCTTCAAAGAGGGTACATTCGTTTTCTTTACACCATTCATTCGATCTCCATGAACTTGGCACATGTATGTATTTTTTTACGGGAAAGATTTCTATGCTATCCATTTTGTTGTATTTCCTCCACGTGGTGATCGGTGCCTGCAAAGAAAATTCATTTGTTTTCATATATAGACTACACCATTCATCCGGGAAGGTTTCTATGCTATCCATTTTGTTATAACTCCGCCACGTGGTGATCGGTGCCTGTAAAGAGGATACAATCGTTTTCATATACATCGACTACACATTTATCCGATCTTCATGAAACTTATACATATTTTTATTTTTTCAACGGAAAGGTTTCTATGCTTTCCATTTTGTTGTAACTCCTCCACGGGGTAATCGGTGCCTGCAAAGAGGATACATTCCAATTTTTCAATTTTTTCAATTTAAAATGCATTTTATTCCTGCAATATACATCAAATAAGTAAGCAAACACAAAGTTATGAGCATACTAAATGATGACAAAAATAAATATATAAAATATACACAATAGGAAGCCCGCGTAAGAGAAAACCTCTGTGTGCGGGCTGTCAAAAATAATACACATATCATTTTTAGGCGGAAACAGATTTGATGTAACAAAAATAACAACTTAAAATATGCAGAAACTCAAATATATATAACAATAAGTAAAAGACAAGTGACACAAATATATAAATACATAGAAATAAAACATAGAAATTAAACACAATACACAAGGCATAAACAATTTTTTTTTTTAAGTCAGTTAATAATTAATGAAAAAATGTGGTTCACAAAATTTAAATTTAAGACATTCATAAATTCTAGAACAGTGCAATATGATTCCGGATTACTCATCCTTTTTTCAACGAATTTAAACAAACTTAAAGATGTACATTTTCTGATAGCCAGGGGTATCTGATTGAAAAAATATGGTCCAAGATAATCGACATGTCTTTTCCCATTAGTTTACGTTTTTTTGGGACACATAGAGTGTATTTATAGGTATTAATATTGTAGAATCTGGTATTTTGTAGTAGTGGTTTGTTAATTGCACTGTACATATTAAAATAATTTAAGGTGTGAATCATACTGTGTTTGAAAAATCTGGTAGATATCCGGCATTTTACTTAGTTCTAAGGTTAATTTTAGACGAGTACCATTTAGGCTTACATAGAACCAATCTTTAGAAGAAACCCTCTGAATAATTAAAGCGGGGTTTTGATGTGTTTTATAAGCCCCCCCCCACCCAATAATCCCATATTGTAATATTTGACTGCCCAAAGCTCTGTATACTAACAATAGCAATTCCCTGTAATTGTATGCCTTAGTCTATAAAAACATAAAGCAAACTTCTAACTTTCTTAATACAAGTATTATATGCTCTGACCACCGCAAATTATAATCAATGACAATACCTAAATACTTCGCACTAACACATTTTTTTAAACTCTAAGCAGTTGCAGAAGAAATCCTTCGGACAAGTCAAATCATGTAACTTTAATTTAATTCAAGGTCATTTCTGGCTGAGTTTTGCTTGAGATAGTAAAAGGCATGTAGAAAGGTTTTATAATATTTAAAGGGTTAGTAAATTATCGTCGAGCCAACTTTAACTAAACAAAATAGAATTATTAGCCTTGCGGTATACAATATTCCAATCTAAGCCTCTAAAACTAGGCCGTATCATCGGCGTACATTATAAACTCTCCTTCAATATCCAGTTTACATAAAACGTTAATATATATAATGAACAAAATTGGTCCCAGTACAGAACCCTGCGGCACCCCACATTTGATAATTTTTGTTTCACTGTAAGTAGAACCCAAATTTTGACCCTTGGGCCCCGATTTACTAAGGGAAATACTAAATAGTGCCAAAACTGACCCTCTTACACCCATATGTCTAGTTAGCTTTAACCTTTCATGGTCCACTGTATCGAAGGGTTTCGCCAAGTCCAGAAAAAATTCGGTTTCATAGACTACACCATTCATTCGATCTCCATGAAACTTGGCACCAATATGTATTTTTTTACGGGAAAAGTTTCTATGCTATTAATTTGTTCTAACTCCTCCACGAGGTGATCGATGCCTGCAAAGAGGATACATTCGTTTTTTAATAGAATACACCCTTCATCCGATCTCCATGAACTTGGCACATGTATGTATTTTTTCACAGGAAGGTTTCTTCTGAGATCGCAGCAACGCGTGACGAGTAAGCTAGTAAGAAATAACTTTTTGATTGCGCTCAAATTTCACAAGAATATATTAATTCATATAATTAAGGTTCTGTGAAAAATTCATCACAATCAAATAAAGCATGTAGGTGTTATAAATCGAAGAAAGTTTTAAAAAATCGGAAAAACGGAAATTTGCGATTTTCATAAGAAATAATTTTTCGATTGCGCTCAAGTAAGTGGCAATTCTAAGTCAGAGATTTCGAAGGCCTCCAGGAAATGTCATCGCAATTGGAGTATCGGTTTACCGAAATCGTGTTTACAAACACAAAAATACAAAAAAAGGAAGAAAAAAACTTTATTTTTCTCCAGTGTAGTGAAATGGAATCTTCACTTCCCTCGCTACGCTCACCCAATGACACTGTCAATATTGTCAAGTGGTGCAAGAAAAAGTAAACGGGATCGCTAACAGACTAAGATTTGTTCTTGTCAAATGCGAGCTCTGTAAACACGATCATTATTTCAGGCGATTCAAAAGAAGAAGAAAAATTATTGTATATCCCGGTTATAGCGATATATAATTTTTATGATTTATTTTTATTTTTTTCGAGCTTATTAAGTATTTTTTGAACTTTGGATTATTGTGAGGGATGTCCAAGGGCTGTTTAAGAGGACTCAATCACTTGCATTCGAATAAACGACTGAGGAAAACATCGGAAAAAACCTTCAGTCAGGATTGCCGATCTCGACGGTATTTTAAACCGAAGCTTACTCGAGTCAACACTTGCGGTTATGGCGAGATAATAGCAAGCATGAGTACGGGAGTATCTAGGGCGACGGTCGTCGCCCGGCAGACAAGCGCATGCGACTGCTTAGGCGACACGAACTCCAGCCCTATATACAGCTACCAGAGTTGGGGGTTTTCAGCTATCTGCACACGCCGCCCGAAAGAGTTACAATCTTGAAAACTCGGTATATGACCTGTATGTGGTCCATGACATACCAAAAAAAGAAATCAACCCGATCCGACAACTCGTTTCTGTGTTAAAAAAGGATCTCAACATCGTCAAATTCCTTTTGGCTGGCTGGTGGCTGGGTGGGTGGCTGGCTGGCTGGCTAGGCTAGTTCTCCGCGGAGATTAATTAAGCCTACAGAGAAAACGGTAATCTTAGAACTATGAAACTTGAACCACACTTAGATGTACTTCAACGCAGTGACGTTTGCTTTCAAACCAAAACCGGGTAACAGGACCGGAGAAAATTAAAATTTGGATGATAATCAAAATGCGTAATTACCAAGGCGTGGTCATTTGCACAAACTTGAAATTAAACATGCTATTAACCATTATAAATATCTTGCGTCCAAAACACAAGGGGCTAAATTTATGGATGACCATGGGCACAAAAATGACCAAAAACATATTTGAACTTTAAAAAATGAATCATTCAAAGAAAACGCTACAACTGAGATGTTTCAAACGTGGAATACATTTTGATATCTCTCATTCTTTATCACTTTTGAATATTGAAAGCAAAATTGGGTAACGGGTAACCGGAGAAATCAAAATTATCAAAAGTAGGCATTTCCGTACTCTTATGAATAATACGCTATACTGAGAAAACGGTTCATCTTAGAACTTTGAAACTTGGGCCACACTCAGATATACCTCATATAACCAAAACCGGTCAATTGGGACCGGGGGAAAATCAAAATCAAAATCAAAACGCGTAATTACTCAGGCGTAGTAATTTGTACAAGCTTGAAATTTAACATGCTCTTAATTATTATAAATATCTAGTGCTTAAAACACAAGGGGTATCTTTGGGGGGGGGGGGGGGGGGGGCGTGGGCCCAAAAATGTCAAAAAACAACTTTGAACTTAACAAATTTAATCATTCAAAGTCCATCATTCACACCATGATAGCAAACGAACAACAAAAATATGTAATTCCACCAAATACAAAAATTTGTAAAAAGAAAAAAAGGCAGCCAAGCTCTCCTTCAAAAGTCTTCGGCTGTGAATGCCGTGAGATATAGAAGTTGAGCCAAGCTTTTTATTCTTTCTCCCTAGTTTCGCTTTGAAAATAAGTAAGATCATTTCGCCTATTGACGAGCGCCAAGCCAACGATTTTTGTAGTAAAAAAGTAATTTTTTTTAAACTCGAAATCATAACAAAAATGGCTTGGCCTTTGATTTGGTTCATGGCCAAGGATTTTTTTTATGATTTCGAGTTTAAAAATTTTACTTTTTTACTACAAAAATCGTTGGCTTGGCGCTCGTCAACAGGCGACATGATATTACAATTCTTTTCAATGCAAAACTAGGGAGAAAGAAAAAAAGCTTGGCTCAACTTCTATATCTCACAGCATTCACAGTCAAAGACTTTTGAAGGAGAGCTTGGCTGCCGTTTTTTTTTTTTTTTACAAATTTTTGTATTTGGTTGGATAAGAAGCTACTCAACAGCATTGAGTACAGCTGTATGAAGTTCGAAATCACAATCTAATAAGCACGGGAACGCCCGGATCAAGTCGAAAACGTGCGTTCTACTTCAAACTACGTACACAGTACAGTACACCAATTCATTAATTTCTTCGTTCATTCATTCATTCGTTCATTCGTTCATTAGTTCATTCGTTCGTTCATCCATTCGTTCATTTGTTCATTCGTTCATTCCATTTCATCCATTTACCAATTCATTTTTTGCATATTTCGGAATGGGTTATACTAATCGTCGTACATGGCGTTCCTAAAAAAATACAGTCGAGTTTGATTTAAAAATTCTCAAATATAGACAAAAAGCGAACATTTTGTTATGACTCGAAAGAAAAAATTAGGATCTTAAATGAATACGAGACATCGAAATACAGTTTCTTACCTTAAAAAAGCGGGATCAATTAAGTTTTTACTTTCCCGAGTTTAATCCGAAAAGTACGAAGGTACTGCTGTCGAAACCCTCAGCTTGGGTTTGACCTACACCCAAGCCTCTTATCAAGAGATTGTCGAAGAAGAATACGAAGTAAAATTATTCACCATGCGTTGATCATTTTGGTGGCGGTGCCAGCTTACCACTTAATGAAAAGGGGTCGCAGTTAGTTTTCGCATTCAAAATGGTGGAGGCGCCGGGTCATAAATGTTTAAACTTTTCCGCTTTCCCACTTTTATCCCTAAAGGGCAACCAAAACATTCTGTATAATCCTTGTTGAAAGACAATACAAACCAAAAAACGCATGTCATCGGACGTTGTGTTTGGCTTTCATTGTGAGACGTGACTCTCGCACAGACGGACGAACGGACGGACAGAAAAGTGATGCTTATATTACAGGAACTTAGCTTTTAATAAAGTATGGTTCCATCTTAAACAATTTTTTTTAAACGGTTTTCACCTTGGATGAACGCGCCGAGTACTCCTCTAGGCTATGACTTAAGTTATATTTGATGTTGTTGTTGATCTATAAAATAATCTTTTCAATAATACGATTATGATCTCCAAACAAGAAATACAAAATTTAAAATCATTTAAGTTTAACCAAAAAAATTCCTAATGGAAAAAATATTTTATCACCCTTCCACTGAGTTTTGTATTGTAAGATTTAATTTTTTATATATTTGTATCCCCTATTGAATATTCAATTTTGTTTGTATAGATTATCATCATAAATTGGTAGTTTGTATTTAGTACTTTAAAATACATAGGTTGATAAATAATTGGATGGGGCGAAGCGAAGATTTCAATTTCACCCCGAAAAAAATAACTCTGGTGTGTTTTTTTTTTTTGTTTGTTGTTTTTTGTCTGTTTTCGCTCTCTACTGGGCAAACGGCATATTAATGCAATCTTGATGAAAATTGAGGGGACTTCGAAATCTCTGAACTGAGACTTGCCACATTTTTTGGGTATAATCGAAGAAATATTTCTCATTAAATCGTACTGTTACGATTTTTTCGATTTTCAATGGGATATTTTCGTGATATTTGGGCGATTCTGACCAAACGGTGGGGCTACAACGTTCATATTTTCACATGGACATTTAAGTAATGGTGATGTATTGCCTTTTGAAAGAAAAGTTGAAAAAGATAGCCAAATCCATAGAATAAAGGTTTTAAGAGTTTTATTATGAGTATAATTTTTAAACAAGTAACATAGGAACTTGACAACAATCACCTACAATGCGTTCAAAAAACAAATCATCTGGTCTCCAATATTTTACATTCTATTAATTGGTATTCCATAGCAATTAATACTACTTTTTAACAAATCCTAATGAAACAAAAATTAATTTGCAAATGAGACTTGAAAAAGTAATAGATCCCATGCACGCATACTAAAAACTTACAAAAATCTCATCCATCAACGCGACTGGAAAAACTTTCGCGAAGCGGCCTAGTATTATCTAACATGGGTAAATTTTTTATTTGTATTTAAATCCTATGTGTACCATGTACATAATAAACATAGGTTGTAAAATTAAAATTGAAACAATTATTCCTGGGATAAACAGGCGACAGCAATGGAGTAAAACAGCTAGAGTGATTGCTAGACACTACGCAGCCAGCGCCGCTAGTACTACTTTCCTTCGCAAAGTCATCGTAAGATAAACAAACACGGGTCCCATATGGCGGGTAGTCGGATAGGGCCTAGATGGATGACAGTGGACGGTGTACTTCCTTACCTGCTGCTGCAGCGGCCACCGTCGCTACCACCCAAGGCGGCCCGGGAAAGGTAGTGCCGTGTTGGCAGGATGGTAGCGGGCTAACCTTTTAATCGGAGGGTTTGATGGTTTTAAATCTCCGTCAAAGCGATTTTTTTTTAATATTCTATTCTTATGTTTTTCTTTTAAAAACAAAGAAAGTAAAAAATAACATTAATGAAACTCCTTTTCGGGGGAAAAACCTTCATATTTTAAATAGAAACGTTAAAGGTTTTGTAGGTTTTTTGGTTCAGGATGACAAAAATACCTAATAATTAGTATTAATAAATCTCCTTTTCAGATTAAAGTCCTTCATATTTTACATAGAATAGGTTTTGTAGGTTTTTTTGGGTAATGAATGGCAAATGTTTGTACAAATAAATGCAAATGATATATAAATAATAAAAATAAAAAAATTAATAAATCTCCTTTGCGGATGAAAGTCCTTTATAATTTAAATAGAAACGTCAAAGGTTTTGTTGGTTTTTGGTTTATGAATGGCAAAAATAATATTTAATATTTCGGGTGAAAGTCCTTTATATTTTAAATAGAAACGTTATAGGATTTCTAGGTTACATTTGTTTATGGATGATGACAATTAAATATAAAACTCCGTATAAAGTCCTTTATATTAATTGATAGAAACGTTAAAGGTTTTGTAGTTTTTTTTTAACGTCCGCTTTAATGTATATTTACCTAATATAATTAATGAAATCATAATAACTCAGCAAACAAGTTACCTTGTTAAACCACGCGCCTAACCACGTGACGCGCCACTACTTTATCGACTCCAAGTGTAATCCATCTAGGCCTAAGTCGACACTATATATGGCGGACTTTAATTGGCCGATGTCATCAATTAGAATTCGAAGTTCCCGGGAGAACTGTTCTCTCGACTCTGGCAGATGGCACAGTCTAAACGAGAAAAGCGTCACCAAAATGTGTCATCACCACCTGCCATGTTAAAACTGGCCGCATATTGAGACACAGGCCTGATGGGCCAGGGAGTTTCACTTCGGCCACTAAAAGTTATTGTAAAGGAAGACTTTTTCCTTTGCTCCAATAGAGCACACCATATAACATTGTTTTCAAGTGATAACAAGGCACGGGTCTGTGTTTGTCCATACTCAAATCATTTGCGGGTGTCTATATAATTGGCAGTTAGGTAGTGTGTATTCAACATGCAGTTTCTAAAGCCCATTCAGACCTGAATTAAATTCGCTAAATTTGGCCATATTTTTTCTAAGATTTCTATTATTTTCTTAATATTATTTTCATTGTAATATTTAAGGAATCATGGAAAATTTGAATTTTGAATTAAATCAACGTTTTATGTTAAATTTAAATTATAAGTGCATATCTTTAAGTAGATTTTTATCTGATTATTTTGCATATTTTGGATTCGATGTATCACAAATACCAGCATGCTAAAAATATATTACATTTCGGAAAAACCTCAAAAAAAGTTTTTGCTATTTGCGCAGAATTCTATTTTAAATCTTCTCTTAAAAAGTAATATTCGACGTATTGAAAACATAATGAACACACTGTCGCTAAATAGCCAAACAAGCCCCACAACAAATTAAAACAATAAACAAACTACTTTATTTTATCCAAAATTGAAAAACAATCAAACAAAAATTCACTGTCACTCAAAGTCAAACAGCTGGTTGAGAAAAACAAATTACCAACCTTAGAAGAGTGCGCCGGTCTAGCTCAAGTCAGTAGTCTTGCCAACTGCTGAAGTTTAATTTAAGAAAACTGAAATAAAATATTGAGTGGGACAGACACGACAACGAAAGGTTAACACAAATTAACAAAACCAGTTTCAAAATACAATTATAATGAATCAAATCAAGTTATGTTACATTTACAATTACAAAAAACATGTTATCAAATTCTCAAAAGTTCCCAATAATAAAAGTTCTCATTAATAAAAAGTTCTCAGTAATAAAAAGTTAGCCAGCCATTTTATAAAAGTTCGTTCGTAGATAGCAAGTTTGTTTTACCGTGTTATCGCGATTCGTAGATTTGTAGATATTGACCATGTCCAGGGGTCAAGTTCTGGCCCAAGTTCCAAGTTCCAAATTCTCGCCCAAGTTCTCGCCCACGTTCCAAGTTCCAAAATCCAAACGATCGAAGAAAATCTCCAAGTCCAAGACGTTCCAAGTTCCAGACGTTCCCTTGTATCCTGGTTGATCTGCTCCAACCCGGACGTGAAGTCTCCTCGAGAGACAAGTAAGTGTGTTTTGAGAATCATCCTTCTCTGCTTGCGTTCGTTTCGACTGAAGATTTTGTGACGTAGTCACGGAAATTGAGTGTTGTAATTGGCTTAGTCTATTACGCCCCTGGTGATTAGGCAGAAGTGGGGGTAAGTTTTCGGTCCCACGGTTCTAAAAACGTGACGTAGTTGCATGATGAAACTCAGATAGTTTATTGATACCAACCATTCAAAAGATGCATAGCAATTACACACAAATCACCCGGGACTGTCATTCCGTCGGAGATTTATGCACGCACGTGCAAGTTGTGTTGCGCAAATGTTGATGAAAGTAATGTTTCCACACTCCACAAGCTATGTGTGACGTCACTGAATGACCAGAGTTCGGGTGCACTTGCCAATAATGTAGCGCAGTGAACGAGAAAACATTCCAATCTCACAGATAAGATTACGACTGTGACATATTTATTTGATTCCTGCACACAGAGTACACGGACATCGATTACGTAATCACCGCAGCTGGCCATGGCCATGACGACGCGGATACGAAGCACAAAACACTAGTCATTATTTATTACGCGTGGCTGATAAATTGTCATAACACAATAAAATGAAATATTATTGGCTAGAATAGTTCATGTAATTATTTTAAATGTAATTAATTATTCAAAATAATTATACAATTTGAAAGGCGGAACAAATTAATATTTAAATATCTTTGAAATTGTCTCATATCAGACCAAAAGGTTACAATATCCCCTCTGAAGGGCAGAAAAATTGAATGTAGTGAAAATTTTGAATGTTCTTCACTAAGTTCTTAAATTTAAATTTTACATTATAGTTTTTATAAGTATTATTTTTTATCACAAGCATGTTATGTTTGAATAAAATGAGAGTGTGGTTATTTACCACTGGTTGCAAATAATATCTGGTTTGAATCATAGTTTTTAAAAGAAAATTACAGTAATGAATACAGTTTTTATCAATGTTTGCATTGATTTTTTTTTTTTTTATAGAAGTAAATATTGCAACAGTAGCAATGAAAATAATATTGAAACAATTGTTATTTAGGTACATGACACCACAAAGATACAGGAATATGACATGAAAAGAGAAAGGATGGTTTAGGAACAAATATCACAGGCACAATCAACACAACACAGTCTATTAACTGAACTAATTATGTCTGCTATCTCACCCCATCCCCTCGAGAAAAATTAAACAATTGAATAAACGTTATCAGTCAGCTACGTGCTGTCGCAAAAATTAAATTATCGATCAAGTTATTTATCAATCAAATATCCGAAGCTTTCGTCTAACCAGATGCCTTCCATCTAACCGCGTGGTTCAACTTTGTATCTGTCCACAAAATTATTCTCTCATTGAGATAAAGTCAAAGTCAAAATTATTAATCAAGTTTTACAATTGTTAAATTGCACAATGGAAAATCTTTCCAATAATCAACAGAAAATTAAGTGTCACAAGTTATGATTGCGATCAAAATTATTCAGCATTGCTGTTGTTTAAACATAGGTAAAATAACAATACAAAAATCAGCTAATAGAAAACAAGGTATGATATGATGATACGAAAATGAATATGTAGTAACTATAGTTACTGTCCGGTCTTACAATGGAAAACCGCCCGCTCTTCGCCTTAAAATTAAATTTAAATTCATAGGTTCGATATGTTCCAGACTAAATTTCAAAAATTCAACCTGTTAATTTGGTATGCCCCACTACTCACTGTACTAAGTTTTCGTTTGACAAAAGAAACTAAATCCATCAAATACCCCAGGTAAGAAGTACTGACTCCAAAATTCCGCTTACACGTGTTCCCGTTTGCTTTGTCAAATAATTATACTGTGGTTTATTTAATTAAACCTCTCCCACTCACTCGCTCGCTGTTCTATACAGCCTCCCATAAATGTTTAACTCACAGGTATAAACGCACCAGAACATATCTAATAAAGTATTTACTCGATCAAAAAAATTACATCGCTAAATACTTAAAAACGCCATAAAAAAAATATATATCGCAACACAACCTATACAGGAAACTGTTACAAAAAGGCGTATACATATTACATGCACACTAATATTACACGATGACAACAAAACAGTTAATTATGCACGATTACTAAAGGTTGATTAATTATAAGGTTGATTAAATATTGGTTCAGCCAATACGGTCTCCTCTTATTGATAAGCACATCTGTGAAAATTGTACCACTAATCCATGTCAGTGTAAGGTGTTTGTATTTAAATGTGAATAGTTGTTATTGTTGTAACAAATAAGTCCGCCAAAAATTAAAATAGAAAAACATTTGAACTGTCCACAGTCCACATCCTCATCTAGTTCTGTTCAGTATGATTTAAATTATAAAATTTATTGTTAGTCTCTATCCAATATCACCAAAAAGTCAAATTATTATTTTAAAAATTATTATTAAATTTACTAATCCAAAAATGTGTCAAAAACAAAATATGGTAATACACAAGGTTGCAAAAACAAGGTAACGTCAAGTTCAAGTTTTAGTTCACTGTTCAAATATCTCAAATAAAAAATACGTCAAGTATTATTTCAAATTCCACGAAGGTTTGGTTCAAATCAGAAATACGTCAAGTATTATTTTACTATCGAGCTTGCTCAAGCAAATTTTTATTTATTTTATTTTTAAACCCTATGTCAAATCCAAGTTTGAATTTATTAAAATTAGTTCAAGTTTAACAACGTTCAGTTCAAAACTATTTCAAATTCAATCCACGTAGAATAAGGTTCCCATCCGATTTTATAAATTCCCAAATTATTTTTCAAAAACACAATAGTTCACATCCCATTTCAAGTTCAAGGTCACGTTCCATTTACAGTTCAATGTATAATTCACGTTAGTTTCAAGTTTAAATTCAAAGTGAGGTTACAATAAAAATTGCAAAAAGTTCCAAGCAAAGTTCAAGAAGTTTATTCATAAAATAGTTCAATGTCTCCACGTTTCCAAGTTATGTTTTGTTCAAGAAAAATAAAAATTCACTTCAAGTTTAAAGTTCACTATCTCTCAGTTCACTATCTCATCTCTCGCTATCATCTCTCACTGTCCTATCCCTCACATTGCTAACGTTAAACACTAGATTATTGTGACTCCCGAGTTAATAACTTCTATTATTTCCACTTCAACTTTACTTAATTCTAAGTTCGCATCACCTAGACCACCAAAAACTTCAACTTAACCAACATCGTTCCTAACGACCACATAAAACACCCACATTAAATTTACTAAACCAAACATCATCACTTACATTATCAACTTCAACTTCATCAACTTCATTACTTACGTTCACATAAAATACCACATTATTATTATTAAACATCAACTTGAGACCACCTTTCAATCTAGTATTAACTTCACCCTCCATCATCATCTAACACTCCACTATCTGTTTCTGTTTCACTTCTCTCTAGCCTTACTTATTTCACTGAAAGCTCTCAAATTTACTATTTATTTTAGTTTCTATTTTTTAAATTTTACATGCTTGTTTAGTTTATAAAATAAGTTGGTTGTCAAGTTTAAATTAAATTCAACTTCAGAATTCCAAGTTCACTTTCAACGTTTCAACATTTCCACTACAATTTAAAATCTACTTTTATACAAGTCCAAACTAGGTTTAAATTATTTTAGTATAAAAAGTAAGTTTATTTTTAATGTTTGAAAAACAAATCCAATATTAGCTAATTTTAATTTCAAAAAGTTTTAATGTAATAAAAATGTGAGGTTAGATTTTGTTTGGGTGTGACAACACATATAATGTGTGTGACAAAACAAGTTGTGTGTGACAACCTAAGTTGTGTGTGATGCACTTAGAAGTGTTCCCTGTTCCCCTTTAAATTGTGCTATAAATGTTCTCCTTTAAGATGTGTATTAATATTTGTGAGTGACTGTACTCATTGCCAGTCAGTGAAGATTTGTTTATCTTATCTAAGTAAAGTCATTAATTTTTATTGCTTCTAGCAGCTCGAGTGTCTATCTATCTGTGGAGGCTGGCCACTATGCTTATGTGTTGTGTTGTTGTTATTTTAAGTCAAGGTCAAGTTTTATATACTGGTTGAAATTAACAGTAATACTCTTTCTATTTTATAAACTGGTAGGTTTTAAAATGTTTGTAATTTAATTTAGGCCTACTGTGTTCTTCTACTGGTAGGTTTTAATCCCCTCAAAGCTCCTGTCACTTTTGTTCTCTATCCCGTTTTATATAGTCCACATTATAAAATAAATTCAAAGTTATTATTTAAAATTCACAATTTTATTTTATCCCAATTTATATTCTAAGTAGCAGTCAAGTTTAGTTTCATAAATTGTTGGTTATTAAGTTTATGTTATTTGAAGTACATATTTTTAATTTATGAAAAGCAAGTTTTTAGTTATGTTTTATTTAGGCTTTGTGTGCCTAGTGTCGACACCTGGGTGTCCTAACCTCCTACGATCTACTGTTATGTTATTTAATTTTAGAATCTTCCCTTTTTCACTCTCATACTTTCTGATTTTTTGCTGAGGCTTATTTTTCCAACGCTCCCTTCTCTTGTATAGTTCAGTAAGTTTTTCGATTTTCCCAAACCATCTGTCATTGATTTTAATCTTATCTCTCTGTTTTACAAAATCCCAATTATCCTGACCAAAATATTTTAAGTTTACGTTACGCTTGTTTTTATTTAATTTTGTTTACGCATTAAGTAGGCCTCATCCCCTCATCTTTCACTATCAATAACTCATTTCTCACTGGTTCGATTGGTTTCTCACTCCATTATCGTCAACTACTAAATTATTTATGTATTCCGGGTTAAAATTTCTTTTATTTCCACTTAACTTTATTATTATTATTTTTAACACAAGTTTCACCTTCTCCACTTTCATTTTTAGGTTCTCCGTTTTCTCTCATATCAACGTCACTTTTACGTAGATTTACATTATCAACGTCACTTCCACTATCAACTTTAACTTTATTTATCTCTTTTTCACTTACGTTTTCACTTACATCACTTACATCACAACTAAATTTCAATTCAAATTCAACTTTATTTACTCTGTTTCTCCCATTATCAACTTCATCACTAACTGTCATATTGTTAACCCTATTCGCCCTACACTTTCACTATCCGCATCACTTACACTAAGGTTTAACTCAACGTTATCATTATATTATTAAAAATTAACCCGAAACATCAACAACTCTAGCATTCTCCAATAACCCAACATTTTTATCATTTGTTTCATCACACGCTTCAACATCTGTTTCTATTTCATCTCTCTCTATGCCTACTTTATCCGCTTTCAATTTTGATTCTCGTTCTATCCGATCTGCTCTACGTTCCTCATATCTTTTATCAATTTTTCCACTCAGCTCGGTTATTATTTTATTTATGTCAGTTCTTAAGTCAGTAATGTCTGATTTCATTTGTTTGTTTCCCTCATCGATTTTTGCACTCAGCTCCGTTTTTATTCCGGCAATATCTGTACTAGTTTTTTCATTTCCTTTATCAATTTTTGAATTTAATTTTAGATTATCTGCTTTGAGTTCCGCATTTCCCTTATCAATTTTAGCATTTCCTGCTACCATTTGGTTCATAAGTGAAATTAACATTTCTTTTAGGCCTACTTCGCTAGACTCACTGTGTTGCTGGTTAATGCCCGTAGTACCTGTAGAAGTAGTCCTAGGTGCAGGTCTGGGTGTAATCTCGTTAGGCCTTGTGATTTCCATCACTGGTCTAGGAGATTCTAGGCCTAGGTGAGTGGACTCAGCAAGTGGGTTTCCTGGGTTTGTGAGTGGGTTGTGGACCTCTGGAGCATCCATGATCTCTGGTGTCGTGTCACTAGTAACATTGAATTCTACATTAGTATCACTCTCAGAACTATACCCTTCCTTGTCGTCCTTTTCACTCATTTTTGATTTTAATTATTCAGTTTTCAAAATAAAATTTTAGGTTAAAAGTTGGCAAGCACCACGTTTTATATTATTTATTAAGTTATTTATTATTAATCTCGGGTAGTGTATAGAATCAAGCCACACAGTTGGCGCGCCAATGTCGCTAAATAGCCCTTCCCACAAGCCCCACTAGTTGAAGCCAATGTCGCTAAATAGCCAAACAAGCCCCACAACAAATTAAAACAAAAAAAACTACTTTATTTTATCCAAAATTGAAAAAACAATCAAACAAAAATTCACTGTCACTCAAAGTCAAACAGCTGTTGAGAAAAACAAATTACCAACCTTAGAAGAGTGCGCCGGTCTAGCTCAAGTCAGTAGTCTTGCCAACTGCTGAAGTTTAATTTAAGAAAACTGAAATAAAATATTGAGTGGGACAGACACGACAACGAAAGGTTAACACAAATTAACAAAACCAGTTTCAAAATACAATTATAATGAATCAAATCAAGTTATGTTACATTTACAATTACAAAAAACATGTTATCAAATTCTCAAAAGTTCCCAATAATAAAAGTTCTCATTAATAAAAAGTTCTCAGTAATAAAAAGTTAGCCAGCCATTTTATAAAAGTTCGTTCGTAGATAGCAAGTTTGTTTTACCGTGTTATCGCGATTCGTAGATTTGTAGATATTGACCAGGTCCAGGGGTCAAGTTCTGGCCCAAGTTCCAAGTTCCAAATTCTCGCCCAAGTTCTCGCCCACGTTCCAAGTTCCCAAAAACCAAACGATCGAAGAAAATCTCCAAGTCCAGACGTTCCAAGTTCCAGACGTTCCCTTCTATCCTGGTTGATCTGCTCCAACCCGGACGTGAAGTCTCTCGAGAGACCAAGTAAGGTGTTTTTGAAGAATCATCCTTCTCTGCTTGCGTTTCGTTTCGACTGAAGATTTTGTGACGTAGTCACGGAAATTGAGTGTTGTAATTGGCTTAGTCTATTACGCCCCTGGTGATTAGGCAGAAGTGGGGTATGTTTTCGGTCCCACGGTTCTAAAAACGTGACGTAGTTGCATGATGAAACTCAGATAGTTTATTGATACCAACCATTCAAAAGATGCATAGCAATTACACACAAATCACCCGGGACTGTCATTCCGTCGGAGATTTATGCACGCACGTGCAAGTGTGTTGCGCAAATGTTGATGAAAGTAATGTTTCCACACTCCACAAGCTATGTGTGACGTCACTGAATGACCAGAGTTCGGGTGCACTTGCCAATAATGTAGCGCAGGTGAACGAGAAAACATTCCAATCTCACAGATAAGATTACGACTGGTGACATATTTATTTGATTCCTGCACACAGAGTACACGGACATCGATTACGTAATCACCGCAGCTGGCCATGGCCATGACGACGCGGATACGAAGCCAAACACTAGTCATATTTATTACGCGTGGCTGATAAATTGTCATAACACAATAAAATGAAATATTATTGGCTGAAATAGTTCATGTAATTATTTAAATGTAATTAATTATTCAAAATAATTATACAATTTGAAGGCGGGAACAAATTAATATTTAAATATCTTTGAAATGTCTCATATCAGACCAAAAGGTTACAACACATGTCACACATTAATTCACACTTTGAATTCCACAATATAACAAAATATTGGGTCAAATAAAAAAAACTGTAATTCATATTTTTTTAAATAAAAATTGTTATGTCCATTATAATGGACACCTGCTCTGAATGGGTTCCCTTATGTCGGAGAGAAGCAAGAAAACGGGGTTTTGTCTACGTCATCATTCATTAAAATACGATGAAGAGGTTGTGTTTTTGGTAGCACCTGTGCCCTGTGTTGTGGGATTTATATTAGCCCTGGTTGGGTGAAATAACAAGACTGATACAGGAAGTGGTTTAGAGTGTCCATGACCAGGCATATTGTTTTTAGCACTAACTTTGACCGACAGTGTTGGCTCGAGCGTTGAACGCGTGACTCTGATTCGGGAGGTCACGGGTTCAAATCCCGTGACTGATGACTGATGTTTTATTTCGTTGTTTTGAAGAGGGGCATGAATTTGCACCATTGGCAGACTTCCCACGAAAAATTATTATTATTTTATTAATCATTAGTTGACGATATTTTCGTTATTTTAGGAGAACACATTTTTTTAAAAACACGATTTTGCGGGTAGCGAGCAACTTTTAAAACGGTTTGATGAGCTCGCGCCAACTTTTTTCAGTGTTAATATACATTTAATTATTTGCTTCATCGGCAAATCCAGCTAATTCACTTACAGTCTGGATCACTTTTCAACCTTCAGGTTTCAACCGAGAAATTTGATTTTTCGGAACAATGTTAACAAATGATGAACGCATTTCGCTCGGGTCACCACATTTCAATATTTCAAATAGTTGTCCGTATACGCAACTTAAGCTTGGGAAATTACTACACAATACCTGTTGGGTGGCGTATTTATGGTCAGTTACTAAAAACAGTAAGCATTATTTGGAAAATTGTGCTCTGATTACGCAATTCACACATTCTTACTTGCAATGTTGGTGCAAATCACAACCCGAAAGGAGGACAAGCGATGGAGCTTCCAAGTAATTCAGATTATATCTCTACATTTGCGTCAAAGTCTGGTTTACTCGAGCTCATCCAACAGTGGAATCGAAGACTGTTCATCGTGATATCAGTTCCTAGTATTTACCACAAGTTTAATGTTATCTCAAACAAGGACATTGAATCCCATTCGGGAAACCTTACCTCCGGCGAGCTAGTGGAGTGGTGAGCGCAAGGAGGTCTGGCGTCTGATCAGGGTGATCAGTGCAAATTTCTTACCCCGAAATAAAATGTGCAATATTGGTGTTCTAGTTTATATAATATTCGAAATAATACTTTTGAACGTTAATAAAACACATAGTGTAATGTAAAACACACAACGATGGAACACCAATTGTATACTATCGCATGTAATGTGGAACATGCATATTTTCAAAAGTTTAATTAGACGAGTGAGCGCAGCGAACGTAGTCTACAACGCTACTCGATCGGCCTTGGTCGTGATTAATTCTGTGTGTTTTTAAATGTATGTTAAATGTCTGTCTGTCCGGTCCCATACGGCCGAACGGCCAAATAGACTGAGCTGAAATTTTAAACAGACATCCATGACCAGGTAACTGAGAACTGCTAACAAAATGAGCACAATCTGTTGCGATTTAAACCTGCAAGAAATAAAAAACTGAAAAATACGTCGAAATGTATCGGAATTATTTAACGACAATGGTTTTTCATTTTGAAATAATATTTTTTGTTTGTTATTTACCTGGCTGTGAAATGCCGTGTCCAAGGTTAATCAAATGTTGGACGTCAAGGTACCCCCAAATTCCGCTCGTAGATTGAGTAAACCTTGCAATATTTTCACGTATTTCGTACTGGCTATGTTTTCCATAGTATTGTCACAGATGATGGACTTCACTGCGTTATATACATTTCAAAACATGTTAAATAATTTAAAAAATACAATCCAGTAATAACAAATTTTTCCCGACTATTGAACCCACGTCTCCCACATTTCGGCTATAAGGGCGCTTTAGCCAACTCGACTAGGGAAACGCGAAGGTCGTTGTTAGACGAGTGAGAGAGTCATGTGTTGAGTACGCGGGAACATTTGCATTTAAGTTTGATTATAATATTCGTATAAATAATAGGGTATTTAAGTTTTGGTCATAGTTTAGGCCATAATGCCTTGAGTATAGAACCTTTGCTCCACTGTAGCCTATAGACCGTTAGGTGACTCTTAATCCCCCCTCCCCCCCTCCCTCGAACTAATGCTACCAATGTTTTCTTAAAGGAAATTAATCGTTCTTTCCATTCTGCCTGTTTTGCCAATTGGCAGCTGGGGCGTTTAGACGGTAGGGGTGTCCAAAGTCACATATGCAAATATATGTTAAAATATTTTTTCTAATGCAAATTAATCTTCATTTTATAGTTTGATTGCAAGACCTTACATCATACATGATGTCAAAACATAATGCACCTACTGATTTGCTATATGTCACACAGGTTGTCCAAAAAGTCACAAAATAGTATGAACTTGTGGCGTCCATTCTTTCATCTGTATACGTATATAACCCCCTCGAACTTATAACATGTGTGTTTTCTCACAGTTGAAACTATGTTTTTCTCATGCATGCATGTTTCTCAGTTAACATCTGAGGCGTTTAGACGGTAAGGGTGTCCAATGTCTCATAAGCAAACATATGTTCATATATTTTTCCTAGGTAAAGTTTACAAAATTCAAAATGTTGGACAACACAGATAGAAATTATAATTCTTTGCTAGGCCCACATACAATACGTATTCTTAGACAGGTTTACTGATTTAGTAACATTAAACACATTTTTAGCACTTAAATAAAATTGTATATTAGCAATAATATAAAACCCAGCATTTTGAACTGCCCTTGAATTGTTTTTGCATAATTTATTTTTAAATTCAGTGTTTTTTTCATTTGATGTATAAAATAAAGCTTTAATGCGGACTATATGTCCAATCTTTAATGTTAAAGTGTATATAACTGTAAAATCGATTATTATTAATTTTGGGCACCCCTTTACAAAAAGTGAAATCAATTTTGTTTTAAAAATCAAAAATAATGTGTTAAATGATAATTAAAAAGAATTTTGGAATTTTATCAAAAACTTCGACCGTTATAGCAGGTCAAAGTTTCGTAACTTTCGACTTTGGACACCCCTGAGGTCAAACGCCCCAGCTGCCAAGTGGCAAACAGGTGGATTATTAATCGTGATTTGTTTCTGAACAAAACTGCTAAAGTGAAAATTAGTTCGAGGGGGGGGGGGGGGGAGGGTCGCTTCCTGAGCACCTAACGGTCTACTATGATAGGCTAGGGATGCCTATAAGGTAGGGGGAAGAAAAGGAATGATACCGGGTACTCAACACATGGCTCACTCACTCGTCTAACAACGACTTTGTGCGTTTCCCTAGTGTTATATTGGAAAATGACACACATAAGAAAAAACTTGTAAAAAACAGACAAACCTTACACAATCATAAGCAATGAGATCTTAAAGAAATGCCAACCTTATGTACCCTCCTACATTTTCTCAATCATAATACATAAATTCACTTTGCCCTGTGACTGCATCCTTGCAAAGCGTGGCAAAATTTTATGTGAAACTATTGTTTTAAATGTAAAAGTTCATGCAAATTTATTTATATTTCATAGGGCAAAGTAAATTTTTGTATTAAGATGAAAATGTAGGAGTGTACATAAGCTCATTGATTTTGATTGTGTAAGGTTTGGTTGTTTATTGGATGAGCGAAGCGAAGACTTCAATTTCACCGACCCCCCCAAAAATTTAGCTCGGGTGTTTTTTTTTTTTTTTTTTTTTTTTTTGTCTGTTTGTTCGCTCTCTACCGGGCAAACGGCATATGCGATCTTGATGAAAATTTGACAGGACCTTCAAAATCTCTGAACTTAGACTGCTACGTTTTTGGGTACAATCAAAAAATTATTTCTCATGAAAATCGCAACTTTTACGCTTTTTCGATTTTAAAAACATTTCTTCGACCTCAACACCTACATGCTTTATCCTATTGTTAGACGAGTGAGCGCTGCGAACGTAGTCTACAACGCTACTCGATCGGGCCTTGGTCGTGATTAATTCTGTATGTTAAATGTTAAATGTCTGTCTGTCCAGTCCCATACGGCCGAACGGCCAAATAGACTGAGCTGAAATTTTAAACAGACATCCGTGACCAGGTAACTGAGAACTGCTAAAAAAATGAGCACAATCTGTTGCGATTTAAACCTGCAAGAAATAAAAAAACTGAAAAATACGTTGAAATGTATAGGAATTATTTTAACGACAATGGTTTTCATTTTGAAATAATATTTTTTGTTTGTTATTTACCTGGCTGTGAAATGCCGTGTCCAAGGTTAATCGAATGTTGGACGTCAAGGTACCCCCAAATTCCGCTCGTAGATTGAGTAAACCTTGCAATATTTTCACGTATTTCGTACTGGCTATATTTTCCGTAGTATTGTCACAGATGATGGACTACACTGCGTTATATACATTTCAAAACATGTTAAATAATTTAAAAAATACAATCCAGAAATTACAAAATCTTTCCCGACTATTGAACCCACGTCTCCCACATTTGTCGGCTATAAGGGCGCTTTAGCCAACTCGACTAGGGAAACGCCAAAAGTCGTTGTAAGACGAGTGAGAGAGTCATGTGTTGAGTACGCGGGAACATTTGCATTTAGTTTGATTATAATATTCGTATAATTAATAGGGTACCTATTTAAGTTTAGGTCATAGTTTAGGCCATAATGCTCCACAGTAGCCTATGATAGGCTAAGGAGGCCTAAGGTAGGGGAAGAAAAGGAATGTTAAAAAGTCGTTGTTAGACGAGTGAGAGAGTCATGTGTAGAGTACGCGGGAACATTTGCATTTAAGTTTGATTATAATATTCGTATAAATAATAGGGTACCTATTTAAATTTAGGTCATAGTTTAGGCCATAATGCTCAACTGTAGCCTATGATAGGCTAGGGAGGCCTAAGGTAGGGGGAAGAAATGGAATGTTACCGGGTACTCAACACATGGCTCTTCGCACTCGTCTAACAACACTTTGGCGTTTCCCTAGTAATGATGTTTTCACAGAACCTTAATTTTATGAATTTATATATTCGTGTGAAATTTTAGCGCAATCGAATAATTATTTCTTATAAAAATCGCAATTTTTCGATTTTTTTCTTTTTTTAAAAATTATGAATAATTTTTTTTTTTAAAAGTTTATTTTTTATTTAATTTAATTTAATTTAAAAAAAACTTAAACTAAGTTATATTTTCTTACAGAACAACAAAAAATCCGCATAACACATGGCAGCTCAATGCACCATTTACGCTCATCCAACAACGCGGCGGGACTTCAGCATTTTCCTAGTATAGTTACTTGTGCTTGTAAAAGGCTATTATTAAAATCTTTATTTGGAAGCCTTCCAGCAAACTTTTTCGACTTTTTCTTTCTAAAGGCATATCACTATAGCCTTAATGTTCATGTAAAATATGAACGTTGTATTCCAGCCCGCTTGGCCATAATCTCTGGCTAAAGCATGTTTCAAGTAATTTTTTCACCAAGAAGGAATGTTCGTACAAAAACCAAATTTGGCATGTGTTGTCAGGTACCTCAATCCACCTGATTTGGAAAGTTTTTATTTCACGTTTCATGACGGCTAGGCGACATTTCGAAATCACCCCAACTCTGCTTGCTGTTTAAGTAAGGTGCCAGAGTGTGTAGCACAACGCGGCTTGGCTACGGCGCCCTAACGGGCACCTAGATATAAAAATTTGTGTTGATTTTATAAAAACTCGTCAACAATTTTTTAAACGTTTATGCTGGATCCAGCCTTAGGTGTAGTTCGTCCGTTTACAGTTGACGAATTTGGAGCTCCTCAAAGGGACAAAAGGCCAGATATGTTCACACCTCTAGTCCATTATAATGAATCGCAAACCCGTCGCCAGGCCACTTAGTTTGGTTCCCATTATTGTGCTTCATTGGTTGCCAAAGCGGCGCACAATGAAACTACAGCCGGGCAACATTGACGACGGTCAGCGAAGACTGAATTTCAATTTACAACCCTTGTAGGCTAATTGGTTATAACAAGTGGCTTACATGCTCCCGCTGAGTCGGCGAAAAAAGCCGAAATTCGTCAAATGTAAACGGACGACTATATAGGGGGAGGAAATGGAATATTACCAGGTACACAAACATTGCTCGCTCATTTGTCTAACTATGACTTTGGCGTTTTCCTAGTATGACCATGAGATGTTATGTGAGTGGCTGGTAAGAGTAAAAAAAAAACGCTTTAAGAAGCAGCTGCCCAAAACAACCCTCATGCCCAAGCTCTATACTCAACGCTAAATCCGCGAGGTTTTGTTGATTTCCACGCATTCTTTCTATAATACTTATTAATGCTGTGTGTAACTAATTAATTATCATAAGAAAATATTGTGCGACAATGAACAACTTATAAAGTATAAAATTAAATTACCGTAGACTAACAAATCAAGAAAATATTCAAATATGAGAAGAAATCAAAAGCGTAGTAAGGTCTACTATTGTAGGAAGGTGTGGATATCAACAAAACCACGTTGTTTTAGCGTCTATTTTCAACCCTTGGAATACACGAACAGCTGAATAATGGTAAACCAATATCTACTACAGCAGTATACCTGACCAAACACTTAATCGACCACGCGATCACTACGCTACAGGCTACAGTCAAAGTCTCTGAACCTCATAGTGGAGTCTCAGTGCACTTCAAAGTACCTATAGGTACAGACCACCCCAAACATTACTTATAGATCCAGAGGCGTTAGCATGACTTAGCTTAAATGCTAGTTAGTTATTTTCCTTACCAGATCAAGAATCCAAAATGTTTTATTCGATTTAATATTAGAAGGTTTACTGACAACCAATCTAATCATTTTAAAGATATCTAAAAAATTAAAACAGAATCACTCAGTTATTGCTCTTAACGCTGTACAAAAGATGTAGTTCGCAAAGTGCAAGTATGGTAGCTTTTTGTCAACTTAACAACGGAGGCTCTGATAATGTCCCACGGCCACCACTACGACATCCTACTCCATTTGAGACTTTTACTTGGAGCCTTAGCTTTAGTATTCTTGTCGGTTATGTCTTGTTCCATTAAAACACTTAATTTTGGCCCCGGTGACGGGTCATCGTCGACATTCATATCAAAGAGAGCGGTGGTGCTATCTGTGGTCGAGCCCACGTTCGCCTCGTTCGAAAACCTCGAACCCTCACTAGCCGCCGATTGTCTCCTCTTCGGAACGATATCCACGGAAGGCTTCCTCAACTTCTTTGGCAACGTATCGATACTTGTACTGGACGGGCTCCGATTTGGATGTTGACTTAGATCATCAGAAAAGAGAACAGTCGTAGCGGTATTCTCTTGCGATCTCGCCGTAGTCGGCGACGATTCGTTTTCCGATTCAACACCGCTTAGGTCGGTAGTTTCCGTGATGGTGGTGTCTCCTAGTTCATCCTCATCTAGACGTTGATCTCGACTTGAGTCGTTTTCGACTGCCATGACAGTAACGTCCGTTTCGCTCCCGGTCACTCCTTCGTCTCCGGTACTCTCAGGTCCCACGGTTTCAGAAGCGTCGGTGTCCCCAGCGGTATCCCCCGCGGTATCCCCCTCCTGATCAGTGTCCCCCTCGCGGCTAGTCTCGACCGTCGAGTAGTCTGTGGGGTCCGTTTTGGAAGTCTCGTCGTCAGTGTAAGCATTCTCTGTATCCGGCCCTGTCTCGTTCCCGGTGTCCTCTTCAGTGGGAATCTCACTCGCATCATAATATCCGGGTCCGGTATCGGTATCCTCCTCGGTAGGGGTTGGTTCGGTCTCCGCGGGGGCACTGGACGATGCACCCGTCTCGGTTTCGGTGTCGGTCACTCCGTTCTGGTAATAATCGGGAACGTCGGTGTCTTCCATCTCTCCCGGGGTCGCGCTCGTTTCTGTGTATGACGTATCCTTAGATTTAAAGCTAGAATTCGAGCCAACTTCCGTTGGTGGTGAGGAGATCAAATTCTGCAAACTGGTGTTCGTAACGACGGTACTCTCCGGCTCTTCTCCCGAGCGTCCGCTTTGTTTCGAGCTTGTAGTGTGGACCGACGGATCGGTGCCGGTGCACGAAGTGGAGGACCCACCAGAACACGAGTCCGAGGACGAAGACGAAGACTTGCTCCAGGTAGAATCGCTGTACTTGGGTTCTACGAGCTCGTCGTGACAACAGTAGCCCCACTGCAACTGAGGGGGACGAAAACAATCAATCAGTGCATCAAGGTTATGAGACAGACTAGTCCCTCCTAAGTAAGTTGTATAGCAACATTTTAAATGTCACAAAACAATAACCTAGATGGAAACTAACTTATTGTAATCGGTAACATCCTGAGCAAAAGGAAGACATGATAAGTAGGGTACACAAATCTGACTCGTTGAGACACTTCATATACGAATTACATTTAAAAAACGATAAAATGCTTAATGAAGTTACAAAATAGATTTGAAAGCTTGAGTTTGCATAGTAAGTTTAATTTAAACTATTTTCTACTTAGTATATATTTATTTTAAGCTATTAAATATTTGCATCTTATTTAATGTGCAAATCTAAGATACAAGAAGAGTATCTGTTTGGCCCAACGCCCAACATGCCAGACAAAAAAGACGATCGACTGGGAAATTTGAACCCATGTCTCCTGATTTCCGAACAAATATCTTAACCACTAGACCATCTGACCAGTATTATAACTTTTTTATTACTTGACTTTGACTAAAAGAAACACGGACATGAGAGATTGAGAGAAATACTGGGTGTAGCAAGAAGTAACAAGTATAAATCAGTATTTGTTATTTTTATACTTCACAAATCATACTTCTCACTTCATTTTTCATTTCATTCTATATTTTTTCATAATCTGTAACTTATTTTACTTATTGTTAAACGTAATTTGTATAAATGTAAATTAATTTCTTTTTGTTATTCTGTGTCTTAAGGCAACCTTTATGTAAAGGCAGAGCTTTGTTTAATAAATAAAGTTGTACTACTAGTAAAGGGACAGGATGGGAAGGATGCGGTTTAGATGGTATGATTACATGAAACAAGTACGGTAGTGGAAGCTAGGATGCCCAAGAAAATGTATGAAAGAAGGATTAAATGTTGAAGAAAAAGCCGGGGGAAGCCAAGGAAGAGATGGCAGGTGACTTGGAGGCAAGAGGAGAGAGCTGGCAGCTGTGAAAACGAGGAAGAGATACGGTTGTGGAAAGATAGGAAGAAGTAGAAAAATGTGCATTGCGCAAAACCCAAGAAGCGGGTACGGCGGTGTAAAATGATAATGATGAGTGTGATTACCATTAACGCCCCAGTAACAACGAGAGACATCGCCATGATAAACAGGAACATGGTGCCGTAGAAGACGATGTGTTCCTTGCATCCTTCGCGGTAGAGTCTCGCGTCCTTGTCCATCAGCAAGTAGTTGTGCACGCAAGGAGGCCTTGCTTGGGGCGAACAGCAGCTGAAGGGTACGGCCGAGCGGCTTATCACATCCCTGGAACACAAGTAACCACCAAGAAACTTGGAATAGTGTGGCAACAAATCCACTCACACATGCACGCGTCCTTGTCCATCAGCAAGTAGTTGTGCACGCAAGGAGGCCTTGCTTGGGGCGAGCAGCAGCTGAAGGGAACGGCCGTGCGGCTTATCACATCCCTGGAACCACCAAGAAACTTGGAATAGTGTGGCAACAAATCCACTCACACATGCACGTACCAGTCAAAACTATTCTAAAGTTGATTTTGTTGTCTTGTGTGATGATATTTCTTATGTTCTTTTACAGCAGGCCTATTTAAGGCATTGGTTAATGTCACAATAGGCCTACAGTGGTATTCACCACAATCGAACGCTCTCTGTAGTGCTATTGTGCACCTTCAAGAGAATTGTTTTGTTTATATTGTCTACCCTTTCTGATTTTTGGGGCAGTAAAGACTTATATGTTTTAAATAGGCAAATCTGGTTTTAAGTACATAATGTTTTGAGTAGGCCTAGTATTTTTAATCATAAAGCATATACGCGCTTTCGCTAGAAGGCTCCCGTGACCAAATAAGATGGCGAATTCCTCAAAACCTCCATGTGCTTGCTAGAGAATTTTTATAATAACAGGAAAAGATTGGCCAACTGGACTATTTTTCATCCACAATCGTATCGAAGATAAAGTATCCATATTTGATACTTACATCGGGAAAGCTTGTCCCCATTTCACCCTGTCCATCCCCTGCCAGTCGACCTTGAACCAGTCCTGGTAGGAAATATCCCCGCAGCACTTGAGCAGCATCTGCGTCTTGTCAATCATCCTCTTGTGACACTTCTCTGTTTGGTAGGCGGCCATGTTGCCCAAGTGGTTGTTCTGTTGCGTGAACAACGCCATGAAGATGACTGCGCCGATACCGCAACAGATGAATACAACGGCGACGATGATCAGGAAGCACCTGCTCTGCTCTTGCTTGTAGAAGCGCTGGTAGTGAACGAGGAAGCTCGCAACCGTGCCGAGGATGCCGCAGACTAGGAGACCGACCACGGGGATGGTGAAGCTGTGGTACGAGACCATCTCGCCGAAGACGGTGAGAAAGAGGACGCCCACTAGCAACATCACGAGGCTGATGGTGATGAACAGAAGCTCCTGACACCACGCGAACACCTGCCGGGAATTGCGGACGCGCATTTTGACTGTAAGGGAAGAGAAGAAACACATTTTTTTTGCAAGAAAAAGAATCTCTTTATATGTTCACTAAAACTCGTTGCGCAAAATATGCATAAAACAGAAACTTCATCCAAATTAGTGTAGCTTCCTGAGAAGGCCAAAACTAGTTTGAATTTTGGGTTAATTCATAGGTCCCATGCCTACTTAAGTTATTGTGAATTTTATAGTGGTGTTGCTTTTTTTTTTTAAAAAAAAAAGAAGATAAATAAGTCTCACTGTGCCACGGTATTTCCTACCCAGGCCTACACATATAGCATCTAAAGACTTAAATGCACAAACAGAAGGCCTACTTTTCAATTGCTACACGTAAAGTAATGAAAATAGGTATTTCTAAAACCAATG
Organism: Sweltsa coloradensis; assembly: GCA_024449915.1. Classification (NCBI taxonomy): domain Eukaryota; kingdom Metazoa; phylum Arthropoda; class Insecta; order Plecoptera; family Chloroperlidae; genus Sweltsa; species Sweltsa coloradensis. Next base: position 29,591 of record JAMZAV010005706.1, read on the forward strand.
CCAAGGCCTAGTCATCATCGTTAAAGTACCGTGATTGTCTAGCTTGGAATTGATGTAGGCCTATAACGCGCTACCTAGTGTATAATGATGGAATCTTCTGGTCTTTGGTGAAAGCCTACCACTCGTTCACCATTCAACACACTTTGGTGGAGGTGCCGGGTTAAAAGAGCATGTGGTTTACCTACCGTTGCAACGTCAATTTGTAAGTAGCTGGCTGAATGTCACGTTTTTCTATAAGCATAATAACTGATAACCTAGCTATAGACAGACAGGCCTATTAGGCATCGTACCCTACAGGAAAACAAAATATATAGACCGAGAGCTCGCAACATAAAGTCTCCCTCATAGGGTACATATGGTTTGACCATTGGAATAGAAGCGAAAATTCAAGTCATTTTCAAAAATGCACGTCTTACAAGTCAACGTTGGGGCGTTTACCCGTCAGACGCCCCAAAGTGGGCCCCAAAAAAAGGTCAAATCTGCCCCTATTAAGTATACATGATGAAACATAAGAAAAATTAAAGAAAAAGTTAGACCAAAATGAATTTTACTCGTCAGACGGGCTGCGATGGGCCGTTGACCCGCAGACGCCCCCAAATTTGGGCCCCAAAAAAGGTCAACTCTGCCCTCATAAGGTATACATGATTCAATTATACGTCATTTTATAGAGAAAATTACGAGAAAAACGAATATCATTCGTCAGACGAGCTGCGTTGGGCCCGTTGACCGTCAGATGCCCCAAGTTGCCCCCCCAAAAAAGGTTTCAAATCTGCCCCTGATTAAGTAAACATGATTAAAACATAAGAAAAATTACGGAAGAAGTTAGCCCAAAAATGAATATCACTCGTCAGATGGGCTGCGATGGGCCGTTGACCCGTCAGACGCCCCCAAAGTGGGCCCCAAAAAAAGGTCAACTCTGCCCTCATAAGGTGTACATGATTCAAACATACGTCATTTTATAGGGAAAATTACCAGAAAAACGAATATCACTCGTCAGATGGCTGCGTTGGGGCTTTGACTTGTTAGGTTACCTCCAAAGTTGGCCCCCAAAGATGTCGAATCTGCCCTTAAGACTGTTTGCCAAGCTCGGGCCATCTTTTTTTACAATGATAAATGCCCTTTTAACAACACGCTTGATCATCAAATCAAGCTAATTTCACATACAGAACATACCGATTTTTACCTTAAATTTTCATCCAAAAATCTGCATTTTTGGGAGGCTGTTCAGAAAGGATGAGCGTGTGTCGCTATCTAAGCACATTTTGAGATTTCAAATATTTGTCTCCTACACAAAATTAGTAAATTACTACAAATTAACAGTTTGGTGTCATATTTACGGTCAGTTAATAAGAAAAGTGAGCAATATTTAAAAAATGTGCCAAGATACCCCTTATTACACATTCTTTCTTATCATTTTAGTGAAAAGCACAACCCGATAGGACCAACGATAGAGCTTCCAAGTGATCCAGATTTTACCTCTGCGCTCTGCGTCAAAGCCTGGTTTTCTCGAGCTTAGCCACCTTGGTTTTATTGTATAGGCAACTATGACGCTGTTCAATTGGTTCCATAGACAGAAATTTAAAAAAATCCATTATGTATATATAATTATAGAGATGTTAAATACAGACCAAGATGGTTCCTGGATGATCTGTACCCTTTGTCAGTTGATGAGATTATGCAATGCGATTTAGAAGTAGAGGATTTCGATGAGGATGATGACATAGATGTTTCAGAAGCAGCGTACATGATGTCAAATGTGATTACAGCTTTGATTTTTGAACAATTTATTTATTCTAATCCTCAATAAAATTGTCTTTAACTTATGAAAAGTATTTGCATGTTTCAACACATGTAAAAGATTATTACGTATGTTATGATTGATGATGATAACTAATAAAATGTTAAAGCGTACAAGCGTACGGTGATAACGAATGTGATAGAAGTTTTGATATTTGAAGTTAATTGTAACAAACCAATTTATATATTCTAATCTTTAATTGTTTGTAACTTATATAAACTACTTGTATGATTCCACACATAACAAATTCTTACTTGTGATATGATGATGATTACTTCTGAAGATTACTATGATAAAAAGTTGAATCATACGGTGATAACGAATGTATGGAAGTTTTGATGTCTGGAGACATACCAATATATTCTAACCCTCAATTGTTTGTAACTTATAAAAACTATTTACATGATTCAACACATATTAAAGATTATTGCTTAATAGGTTATCTATGATGTTAAATTATTTACGTAACTTATGATTACTATGATATAATTACTTATATGATAAAAGTAATTGATTGTCAATGATTTTTTGTATCGTTATACAATATGCAATAGTTTAAGCGATATACTTTAATAGGCAGAATCCGTATAGTATCATGGGAACAAGTAGTAAATTAAACACAACTCTTCATTTGTAAAAAAATTTAAATTAAAACTCTTTACAGTTTACACCCTAAACCTATACCCTATACATACACCTTTATTAATTTCATAATAACCATAAGAGGAAGTGTAACATGTATTCCTGATTTATTCATCGATCTAGATATTCCGAAAAAATGAAAAAAGTGGTAGTTGCAGGGCTCAATGACCCCAAAAAATGCTAAAAAAAATCATGACTACATATTATCACACAAATCCGATTGAATCCAACATAATTTCGTAAGTATTCGAGACAAAACATTTTTTAAACTGTATTTTTTTGCGGGGGAGGGTGGCGGGTAAGGACCCCACAGAGCCAGTCTGACGAGTGGTATTCTTTTCCGTGGTAAATTTTTCTATAAAATGCCTTTTTTTAAAATCATGTATACCTTATGAGGTCAAATTTGGCTTTTTTAGGCCCACTTCGGGGGCGTTTGACAAGGCAAATCCCCAAAAGCAGCCCGTCTGACGAGTGATATTCGTTTTCCTGGTAACCAGCTCTATAAAATGACTTATGTTTAAATCATGTATACCTTATGAGGGCAGATTTGACTTTTTTGGGGGCCCACTTTGGGGGTTACCCAAAAGGGGCAAAGCCCCAACGCAGCTCGTCTGACGAGTGATATTCGTTTTCCTGGTAAAATTTTTCAATAACATGGCGTATGTTTGAATCATGTATACCTATTGAGGGAAGATTTGACTTTTTGGGGGGGCCACTTTGGGGGCATCTGACGGGTCAAAGCCCCAAGGCAGCCCGTCTGACGAATAATATTCGTTTTTCTAGTAATTCGCCCTATAAAATGACGTATGTTTGAATCAAGTATACCTTATGAGGGCAGAGTTGACCTTTTTTGGGGCCCCACTTTGGGGGGGGTCTGACGGGTTCAACGGCCCATCGCAGCCCGTTCTGACGAGTGATATTCATTTTTGGGCTAACTTCTTCTGTAATTTTTCTTATGTTTCAATCATGTATACTTAATAGGGGCAGATTTGACCTTTTTTGGGGGGGCAACTTTGGGGGCATCTGACGGGTCAACCCGGGCCCAACGCAGCCCGTCTGACGAGAAATATTCGTTTTCTGGTAATTTTTCCTATAAAATGACGTATTTTTGAATCATGTACATCTTATGAGGGCAGAGTTGACCTTTTTTTGGGGGCCAACTTTGGGGGAGTCTGACGGGTTAACGGCCCATCGCAGCCCGTTTTACGAGTGATATTCATTTTTGGGATAACTTTTCTATAATTTTTTATATGTTTCAATCATGTATACTTAATAGGGGCAGATTTGACCTTTTTTGGGGCCCACTTTGGGGGCGTCTGACGGGTAAACGCCCCAACGTTGACTTGTAAGACGTATATTTTTTAAAAATGACTTGAATTTCCGCTTCTATTCCAATGGTCAAACCATATGTACCCTATGAGGGGAGACTTTATGTTGCGAGCTCTCGGACTAATAGGCTTATTCTGACCCCCTTAAACTTAGCATTCGCGGCCAAATAATTTGAATCACAGGAGCTCCTTGTGTAGCCATTCAGTCAATACCGATCATTAGTGTTCAGTGAACAGGAGTGATTGATTGACACCACGCATTAGCAAAGCAAAGCGGCCACACAATCCGATGGAGACTATCAGCCTAGATGTGATTTTGATAGTTTCATGAGCAGCGTAGCGTATAGTGTGTATTATTAGTGGTTTAATAGCGTAGGCAGCTGCGTGGCTTAGGTTATTATGCGCCACTCTAACTTGGGATTGTGGAGAGTTGGCATAGCCGACAGACCGGTGCTGAACAGATCAACACACTGCAGTCGTTATTTTTATTGGATATTGCTTAACGTCTCATATTTATGCAACTTGGCTAATCGAGACGAAGGGAGGAACGTAAGGGGTGACGCGGGGGGACAAGGGGTGGACAGGCCTGTGCTGATCAGAACCAGCCACAAGCGTATGGGGAAGGCAGAGGTTCCCCACGTCGTGGTCGTCTCCGTCTGTGTCATCATCCGTCCGTGTTGTCATTGTCGTCGCCGTCGGGGAGGTAGTCGAAGGGAAGGGGAAAGTCCCCGACGACGACCCAGAGCCCGCTATTAGTTTCAGGGAGAAGAACTCCCCCAATCACGGGCCAAACCACGAGAAGGCGTTGCGAGATGGAATGGGAGGAGATCGGTAGGGTGCTCAAGTCGTGGTCGTCTTTAACATCGTTCTCGTCGTCGGGGAGATCATCAAGGGGTCGAAGGAGTGTGTTGAGGGAAAGGGGAAGGTCCGCGACAACGATTGACAGAGCTCGTCTCTAGTTTCGGAGAGTTAAAATACTCTAATACGTAGGCCTACTAGCTGATGTTTGTGAGTTGAACTTTGCCTCTTTTCTCGACTCGTACGCTCGACAGAGGAATAGGCCTACCCTGTAGCATTTCTACCGCTGGCCCAGGCGGATGGGACAGCAAGCCTTGATTATAAGTTTAAATTAAAGGCCTACTTCAAGACAAACAAGAAATATTCTTACTAGTATCTTAATGTTCTAGGTACCTTATTCCGAGTGCGTCAAATTCTACGCCGGGTGTCCCAAACCACAGGTTGGCCAGGCCTAATGGACGTACAAAAATCTTCTATTTTAAACACTGCTCAGTAGAATTACCTGTCAAACTGTGATTGCCTTTGTAGAAAAAATGAATCGACGCTTAATCCAGTTCTTGCGGACATGAGGGATGATTTGTTTCATCATTAAAATTTTCGACCTATTAAAAGAGTAATCAAATCAATAACAAAATTATTTCCTGTTTATTTTGCGAAAAGTGTTATGGATTGTTGATAAAAAATGCCTTCTGAAAACAAAACAAAAACCCAAAAGATTGGTTTCAAGGTCTGTGAATCTGAAGAGGTTCGCCGAAACTCAGCAAGGAGATTAACAGACCTTGGATAGGTATGATCTTTTCTAGCTACAGTGCTGCTGGTGTTGCATGTTCTACTTAAACTAGGAAAACGCTTAAGTCCCGCCGCGTTGTTGGATGAGCGTAATTGGTGCATTGAGCTGCCATGTGTTATGCGGATTTTCTGTTCTGTGAAAAAATCATTACTAAAGTTGGAGAATTTTTTTAAATTATTTAAAAATAAATAAAAAAAAACTTTAATTTTTAATTTTTAATTTATCGTAATTTTAAAAAAGAAAAAAAATAATCGTATAAATTTTCATAAGAAATGATAATTTGATTGCGTTCAAATTTCACACGAATATATTGATTGATAAAATAAAAGTTCTGTGAAAAAATCATTACAATAGGATAAAGCATGTAGGTGTTACAGGTCAAAAAATTGTTTAAAAAAAAAAACCCCGCGTAAAATTGCGATTTTCATGAGAAATAATTTTTCGATTGCGCTTAAATTTTCCACGAATATATAAATTCATAAAATAAAGACCCTGTGAAAAAATCATTACAATCGGACAAAGCGTTAGGTATTATAAATCGAAAGAAATTTTTTCAAAATCGAAAAAAATCGTAAAATTGCGATTTTATGAGAAATTTTTTTCGATTGCGCTCAAAAACGTGGCAGTTCTAAGTTCAGAGATTTCGAAGGTCTCAATAAAATTTCATCGCAATCGGAGTATCGGTTTAGCCGGAATCGTGCTAACAAACAGACAAAAATACAAAAAAAAAGAAAAAGAAAAAAAAAAAAAAACATTCCGGATTTTTTTCTCCAGTGTAGTGAAATGGAATCTTCGCTTCGCTCGCTACGCTCATCCAATAAATATTTTTTACTAGCAAGCTTCGAAAACGCTTTTTCAGGCGCGTTTGTTGGTGAGCGTAATTGGTGCATTGAGCTGCCATGTTGTTTGCAGATTTTCTGTTGTCTGTGAAAAAATTATTAACAATCGGATAAAGCAAGTAGGTGTTTTAAGGCCAAGAATTTTTTTTAAACCGAAAAAAGCGTAAAATTGCGATTTTCATGAGAAATAATTTTTCGATTGCGCTAAAATTTCACACGAATATATTAATTCATAAATTAAAGGTTCTTCGAAAAAAATCATAACTATCGTATAAAGCATGTAAGTGTATAAAGTCGAAGAATTATTTTTAAACGAAAAAAAGCGTAAAATTGCGATTTTCATGAGAAATAATTTTTCGGTTGTGCTCAAAAAACATGGCTGACTCAAACCATCCGTTCCATGTAAAGAAGGGTGTGATGAAATGTCTTTCTGTAAGAGCAACGTCTAACTGTCTTCGCCTGTTTTGTGAACAAGAACTGGCCTACTTGAATGATGCTTTCTGTGATAATGGATATCCAAGTCATCTGGTTCGAAAAATCATTACTCCAACTACAGATAGGACTACGGAAGTTTTGACAGACATTAGTCAAGTTCTAGATCCTCCAAAGATTAAAAAAACAGTTGTGCTGGATTACTACCCTAACTGTAGAAAAAAATCAGACGTTTACTTTCTCCATTTGAATACGAACAGTTTTTCAATCTTCAGAACTTTAAGAAGTATATTAACAAAAACCAAGCCCTTGAACGTATCACAATCGTCGAAAAATGCAGTTTACTCAATTCCATGTCAGTGTGGTGCTATCTACATGGAGAAACCAAGAGGCCTCTGGAAGTCAGGTTAAAGGAACATAAAAACAACGTTGCACCAACACTAGGTATACTCCTCAAAACTAGCGGAGCACGTCTATGAATACCACCATTATGTGAACTGGCATGACGCTTCAATCATTCTACACAAGCAAATTCGCATAGACGGAGGCTGAAGGAGGCTGCCTTGATGTCTGTGGCTGCTGATGTTATCAGTGCTCCCAGCATTGATTTCCGGCGATTGGAAAGAGTTTGTCCCCATAGCATAGAACTATTGTGGGCATGATTGTGGTATAATTTTTATTTTTATTTGGAATAGTATTTTGGATGAGCGTAGCGAGCGTAGCGAGCGGAGCGAAGATTCCATTTCACTACACTGGAGAAAAAATCCGGAATGTTTTTTTCTTTTTTCCTTTTTTTTTTTTCTGTATTTTTGTATGTTTGTTAGACCGATTACGGCTAAACCCGATAATCCGATTGCGATGAAATTTTATGGAGGTCTTCGAAATCTCTGAACTTAGAACTGCCACGTTTTTGAGCACAATCGGAAAATAATTTCTCATCAAAATCGCAAATTTACGATTTTTTTCGATTTTTTTAAAAATTTCTTCGACTTATAACACCTACATGCTTTATCCGATTTTGATGATTTTTTCACAGAACCATAATTTTATGAATTAAGATATTCTTGTAAAATTTGAGCGCAATCAAAAAAATTATTTCTATAAAAAAAAAAAAAAAAAAAAATCGAAATTTTACGTGTTTTTTCTTTTTTAAAACAATTCTTTGACTTTTAACACCTACATGCTTTATCCGATTTTGATGATTTTTTCACAGAACCTTAATTTATGCAATTAATATATTCTTTTGAAATTTGAGCACAATCGAATAACTATTTCTTATGAAAATCGAAAATTTACGATTTTTTCTTTTTTAAATTACGATTAATTAAAAAAATAAAGATTAAAGTTTATTTTCATTAAATTTAAATAAATTTTAAAAAAATCTTCAACTAAGTAATGATTTTTTCACAGAACAACAGAAAATCCATATAACACATGGTAGCTCAATGCACCAATTACGCTCATCCAACAACGCGGCGGGACTTAAGCGTTTTCCTAGTTTATTGAGATCAAGATGGCCGTGTTTGTTAGATGTGTCGACCTTGGCTGGGAGACGGAGTTTTATGTTTGTTTGGTTTGTTGCCTTTTGAAGGGTACTGAAAGTACCCGAAATATGCTTTACCTTTAATTTAATATATTAATTTAATAAAAGAACATGATGAGTCCAATTATTGTTTATACTAATGGCGGTTCTAAGTTCAGAGATTTTGAAGGTCTCTAGAAAATTTCATAGCAATTGGAGTATCGGTTTAGCCGCAATCGTGTTAACAAACACACAAAAATTCAAACAGAAAAAAAGAAAAAATTTCCGGATTTTTTTCTCTAGTGTCGATCGCTACGCTCATTAACAAGTTTCGGTTGCGTGTCAAAATAATGAAATACTGGAACAGCGACATCCTATCTTTATTGGTCTATAGTTATCACGACACAAAATTACATACATGTCAATGTGGGCATAAGAGAATAAGAAGAAAAGTATTCTTATTTTTTTATTAAAAGAATTAAACTCGGTACAAAGATTATTCATATTTTAGTCTGGAAAACATTTGGCAACAAACGAATTAATTGACAAAGTGAAAGGCATTCCTTCAGTACGAGCCGTCGAACTGACGAAAGACTCTGAATCGGAATCCGTGAGCACTAACCGACTTGGATGTTGTGGAGACGTTGGTCAAGTACGACAAGGGCGAGACGGACTTAGTCTTGAAAACATTTGGCAACAAACGAATTAATATAGACTAAGTGAAAGTATTCCTTCAGTACGAGCCGTCGAACTGACGAAAGATTCAGAATCGGAATCCGTGAGCACTGCCGACTTGGATGTTGTGGAGACGTTGGTCGAGTACGTCAAGGGCGAGACTGACTTCAAGGCCGCGGCGTGTCTGTCGAATACCTCCCGGTTCCTCTCCTCGGGGTATCTGTACTTGGACCCCGCGTCCGCGTCAGTGTAAAGCAGCTTCCCCCCGGCGCCACGGAGGTCGGCGGAACTGGGACCAGAGAGGCCCTCGTTTCTCGACGACGACACCACTGTTTTGTCGAGGGGATCGTGTTCGGGGGCATGATGATACTGATCTTGTCTTCGTAGTCGTACTCGCAGACGTGTCGTCGTCGTCTTTACCACAGTAGGCGACAAGGAGCTGAGAATACAAGACAACATATAATAATTATTAGTGTAAATTATCAAGTTGCGAAGAATGGCGTTTTTTACTTTGAATATAGCATATATTCTGCTTCCTAGATTTTCAGCAAGCTTCCTTCCCCCTCTTTCCCTTCCTGTACATGTGCAAAGTATTGATCGATGTCGTGTTGTGTATCACTTCATCACGTGACTCTCCTGGCAAAACTTTAGAAATTGAAAAAGAAAGAACAACTGACGCAACAATAATTTTTTAATCATAAACAAATTCTTACTTTAAACTAAACATAATATAGGCCTACAAGTTGCAAATTTAATTTTCCAAGCTTGGCAAGAACGCAGTCATTGAAACAAAACGATTTTTTTAATTTGTAGAAACAAATGTAGTAGGGTACATAAAATTGCTAGCTTTAGTCTTTTTATGTTTTTAAAGGTATCAGGGTTTTGGCCCTTTTTTTCAGTGCATAGTAGCAAATCAAACATTTTTAGCCAAACAAGATTTACGGGAAATTTCTTTTCGGGGGGAGGCTATCCCTTTTACTTTTGCAAAAACATTTTTGGGGCCATCGCATGACTGCTATCTTTCCGAAGTCTAAACTAGGGCGGAAAAAAAACAAGTTTTAAATTAGATTTTGAATCAGTTTTTAATTGCATCATTTATCGTTTTTTTCCTGTTCCGACAGGGTAGCTTGGGTTTTTCAAAAAAAATCTGTCCACTTCTTTTTTTCTTTCCCATTCGATCTCTCCCACATCTTCCTTTAACTCTCCCTCTCGCCTTAAGTCTCCTGCTACGGTACCCTTTCCCTTTTTTCCCTTTAGCGTCTCCTTCTTCTTCTTCCCTTCTTCACCCTTTAAATCATAATTTCTCTTGGGCATCCTATTTTTTCCCCATTCTTTTTCATTTCCATCCCATCTAACTGGCCCTTTTCCCATAATTATGTTTTGCCAAAATATTGGAAGGATACCATATCAAGAGACTAAGAGGCAAATAGAGAGCTGGGAAATGTGGAAGAATACAATTTGGGAGTGGGCATATAAAAGCCCAAAAGGGGAAAATTTGGTTGAAAAAACCCCAAGCTGTTCCTACTAAAAGCGGGAAAAGTGATGGATAATGGTAAGGGGGCGAAAACCTTGGGTTTAGGCATTAAGGTGGGTTTATGTAAAACGGTAGTCGGTAGGTATCGGCAGTCACTAAGAAAAAAAGTATCGGAACCGGGTGTGTCGGTTTACGTAAACTGATTAGGTCTAGGCCCAAATCTTTACCGACCAAAAGGAAAAGTCGGGTTTAAATAACATAACCTCAAAGGAAGTACGCCAAAAGCGCGCCCCAAAACCCTCTCACGTGACCTTCCTATTGTCTGAATCCCCACGGGGCCCCACCGGCATGTAAGGAATGAATATTGACCATCCCTTTTCCGAGCTTACATATGTCAAAAAACGATAGGGGAAATCGCAAGTTTTAGTGCTGGCGGATACCAAAACCCCTCCCGCGGGCCCAAACCCATCTACATAGACCCACTTTTTGTGCCACTCAAGGTTGGGAAGGGGGAGGACAGGCCTTGTGGCAATCCCCCCCACATGATGGCAAAAGTGGGGGTTTTCACGTCGTGGTCATCGTCAAAGGGGGCAAAAGGTGTTTTCCCGACGACGAGCTCGCCCCTTTGTTTTGTTTTCAAAATATCCCCTTTTCACTAGTGATGTTTGCACGAGGATTTTGAATATTTGTCGCTTTAAGGGGGCCCACCTCGGCATGCAGAGGATACCCTGGGGCAAACTCTACCCCAAAACCAAATCGGGGATGCCTAAACATACCAACCTTAGACTTCCCAGCACGACGAGGAATTCCCGCGACGTAGGGGGCCAAAAATTTGAGCCGCGATGAGGGCTTCTTGCACCCCCGGGGTAGAGCCGCGCGTCCCGGCAAACGAAGGTAGTTGTGATGCACGGGGGGCAGCTTGGGAGAACAACAGCTGTAGGGGAAACCGCAGTCTTACCACCGACGTCACGGGGGAAAAAAAAATTTAGCACCATTTGAACACGATAAGATGATAGAGTTACAGAGAAAACAAAACCCCCCCAAAACGGTAAACATTTTCTTTTGTTCCGGGGAAAATAATTATTTTTCACCGCTGAAGTTGTTTTTAAAAATGCCCATATTTTGGGTTTTGCGGTGGCACATTTTTCGAATTTTTTAAAAAGTGACGTGCAGTTGAGAAATGACATTGTGTGCAGGCGGATATTTTGGATACAATGGTGGTTCAACCAGTTCAGGGAAAAGTACTCTCTGCAGCACTCAAACATGTAAAGAACAAAACGTACATTGTTATGCCCATCTCTATACCCCGATGGGGACGCATCCCCCAGGCGGCTCAATGTTTGTCCCCTGCCACTCGATGTTGAACCAGTTCACATAAGAGTACTCTCCACAACACTCAAACATGATCTGTGTTTTGTCGATCATCTCCTTGTCTCCCCCGGAAAGTCATGTAGGCGTGCATCCTTCCCAGAGGAACGTCCCGCGCGGCGTAGTTGAATAGGAAGTAGTAAGCAGCCTAGGCCGCAGACGACGTAAATAGGAGCCAAATAAACAACCCGCAGCCAGCGACTCTGCTCCACCTCCATGAAGCGCTGGTGATGGTTGATGATGCTGGCCATGAAGCCGAGGACACCGCAAGAGATGATGATGGCGAGGGAAGAGTCACGAGGTGGTAGGCGATCATGTCGCCGTAGATAAAGAACGCCAAGATGCCGAGAATGATCGTGAAGAGAGCGGTTATGATGAAGATCATTTCCATAAACCAGCCACAGCCTCGTGAGCAGCATGCCATTGCCATTTTGGATGCTAGTTATTCTGTAAGAGAAAAAGTTAGTGAGAGACTGTCCCAATTGCTATTTTGGCAAACTAGCTGCAGACTTGTTCGGGCAGGCTGACAAGTATCGTCAAATGAGATATGCCCTCAGTGCCTGGATAGTGGATACAGTTACTATTGTTTAAATGTAGTTCCCTTATTTTTAATTCTAGGTTAAATTTAAAAGGGAAACTTGAAAGGGTGTGGGCCTAACATATTCTGATGCTTTGAAGACGGTTGGATGAGCTTGGGCCAACCTTGTTTTTAACCCCTATTAATGTAGGCTTCACTGAAAAAAACACAATTGGTTGTCGCCAAATCCAGTGAATTTTACAAACATTCTGGACTACCCTTTCGAACTCCAATTTTCCCCCAAACAATTAAACCTATTTCCGCCTTCTTATAAAAAAACTAGCAATTATTTGAAAATATGGTTTTTATATAAACATGGGACATCTGACTTGACACATTGGTAAAAACTACAACCTTTTAAAAAACCCTATGCTACAACCTCATTGGC